>JALIZH010018558.1:0-100123 GCA_030522465.1 Rhipicephalus appendiculatus
TCGGTAGAGGAGCAGCGAAACAGGTGTGTGGTGAAGGATGAAGTGCAATTGACGCGTGCAGACCCTCCTTCACCCGATTCTGAGGGAGATAGTGTGCCTTCATCATCATCATCATCATCATCATCATCATCAGCCCGACTACGCCCACTGCAGGGCAAAGGCCCCTTCCATGTTCTACCAATCAACCCGGTCCTGTGCTTTCTGCTGCCATGTTACACCTGTGCCTTATTGAGTGAAAAATCGAATGAGCTACGCTGTAGTGCTGCGAAGACTGAGGAAGCAGCGGAGCTGGTTACGTTTCCCTCATCATTTGCCGCCTCCTCACAATTTCCTTTCCCAGCAACTTTCTCTACTATACTATAAAAGCCTGTTATGACACCCCGTCCCCTCCTATTATCGCTTCTCCTCAGGATCACATCGCTCCACCTCACCCACACTTCCCTTCTCCATCCCTTTGCTATACCATACTCCACAAGACTGTGCAAAGCTTTACCCTCTTCCCTCCTCGCCCTCATTTCCCATTACCCTCTCTTTCTATATTGCCCTATGCAAGGCTATGTTATACATCACCCTCCATGGCTGTGCTATGCATCACCCTTTTCCCTGTCTGTTTTTCCTCGCCCTCACCCTTACTTCCCTTTCCCCCCACCGTTTTATACTGAAACTATATATGACTATTCTGTGCTTCACCCCCTCCTAGCTACGAATGTGCTTGCTTCGCTCTCTCCATATCCTCCTTCCCCCCCCCCCCTCGCTCTAATTTCCTTTCGCGCCAGTAGTGTATTCACATGGTTCTCGCAGATGCTTCCACTCGGTAGTGGGACCTGCCCAAATCCTGTGGCGCAAAACAGATCGAGTTTTCTGTACGATCCCCGTAGAAAAACGAAAAGGTTAACAGCCCCGCAGTAAAATTGATTTTTCACGGACAAGCGACGTTCACGTGCTTTCTGGCGGCCACCTCTTCCATTGTTTTCCCTGCCCGGAGCTAGGTCTTCTGGCTTGCGTTGCCAAGGATCTTGCCTTCCCAGGCGTCGCGTTAGGGAGGGGTCAGAGAAACTTGGTAGGGGGGGGGGGGGGGTACATTTCCGCAGGATTTTTGCGAAGTGTGGAATTGCGCCACATCTCGTGAAGAGTTTATCAAGCCATGCTCAAGAAAGGGTTGCTAATCGTAATGCGGACAACCCCCTTTTCCTCTCCATCAAGGAACACCTCTTAATAGTCACTGCGAAAAAACCATCAATTCATGGAGGGGTGGTTGCGAAATCATCGTAAAAGGCAGCGGTGGTTGAACGGGAAGCTGAGATGACTGGTCACTTCGTGTGCGCTGTCTCCGAGAGCTCATTGTTATAGATCGCCTTGTCTAGCTCTAATCTGGTCGCTCTGTTCTGACACTTAACAACTTACGGGACTCCTCTTCTGGTTTGGTTTATTTTATTGGATTTATTATCCCAAAGCTGCTAAGACTATGAGAGACGCACTAATTTTCTGCAATAAGGCTTTCGATTTCGAACATGATTAGGTAAAATTATAGGCGAAGACATTTCGTTTGAGCATTGTACTTGATAACCACCTAGATTCTATCTTCGTCATGTCTATCTTCGTCATGGGATAGTTTTTTTCGTGTGGCCGATGTGCCATCACGTGATTTCTGAGAGAGTGTGAGGGGGAGAGGCCACAGCTGGCACCGGTCCATGGCACGGGCGGAGGGACGGACGGAGGGATGGACGGACGCGAGTTTGAGACATTAATGGCTTTCGCCTTAATAATCAACAGTCCACTGCACAGAAGGAGCTGCAATCCGCCTCATACATGAGGTGCAACGCTATGAAAGCAAGCGAGACTTCTTTCACTAGGTGCGTTCGCGCCAAGAAATAACACAATGATTTCATAACCCGTAATGTAATGGGCGTGGAAGCGGAAACTCTCTCCCCCTATGTTTTCATCTTCGCACTGCATCCTGATTGTAAGGGCCGCATTGAGAGGGTATCGCCTAGAGCGGTGGGAGCACTGCGGTGAAACTTGCACCCTCCCAACTCGGCCTGAATGAATGAAACCACGTTTATTCCACTTTGAAATGCGCCGCAGGCGCTGCGGTGAAAAAAAGGAGTACCCTGAGCAGGCCTGCAAAACAGCCATATGTCTCTTGTTCATACACACAGACTCACCTCTTTGTTTACAATATCCACTGCTGACTTCAATGTCGTCCAGCGCTACTAGGGCTTTCCCCATGAAGAATGAGATCCACAGCTGAAATGTCCGTAGTGAAGAGTGGTGTTACTACAAAGAATCATCTCACTACCACAGAAATTTTAAAATTGTCTTCAAATAGAAGTGGTTTGTATTGAAGAATAAAAGTGGTTTTGATTCATTTTCTAACACACTCTGACATGTACTGCAATCGTCTGAAAGCAGCTTCACAAGGTTTGACAATAACGAATGGCGGAGATTTAGCGAGAAATTACGGTGACGAATAAGCCAACGCTTACG
This sequence comes from Rhipicephalus appendiculatus, assembly GCA_030522465.1. Classification (NCBI taxonomy): domain Eukaryota; kingdom Metazoa; phylum Arthropoda; class Arachnida; order Ixodida; family Ixodidae; genus Rhipicephalus; species Rhipicephalus appendiculatus. The sequence goes on from JALIZH010018558.1 coordinate 2,488, forward strand.
TGTCTCCCTTGAAACAAGTAAAAAATTTACAGTTGAACTTCGTAGTCGATATATAAAAATTCTGACTTTTCTGGTGGTTCGTCTACCACTATTAATCTTCTGAATCCTCAATTTTCCGGCTGACGTTTCTCGTATTATGCAATAACGGGTTTCTAGCGCGAATTATGAAACATGTCTTGACAGCACTAGTGGTCACTCGGAGTAAAATAAAGCGGTCAGTTAGCTGATTTTGCTTAGAAAATAAACATGCTTGCTGCAATCACTGAAATTGCCTTCGACAACAGGGGTCTGCAAAAGGAGCATTGCAACACCTTTAGGCGAGTATATCATTATCAACTTTTGTAAGTAACCGCGCCTTTTTGGGGTATAAAGGATCTGTGTTGTATGTAGAGGCCTTCTTATACTGTCACCAGTGGTCATCAGGGCAAGGACCCGTAGATCAGTGCCGATACAACCAACAGTAAAGTACCTCAATGTTGGCGGGCATTGTGGACTAATTCAATGAAATTTAATCATGAATACAACTCACATGTACGACAGATGTATACGGCCCATAACCTTGCTTCCGTTCAGCATTTTCACATTCCATCCAGGGTTTAACTTACCGCATGTTATACAAGTTTCGAGCTTTATTTATGAGGGACTTTTTTTTTTAATTTTCAACAAACATTGCGGGTTGCCTCATTGTGATCGATTTCTCAACAGGCTTGACAAACAACAAAATCGGGTGGCAGAATCACACGTGTCTCCCGAAAAATGAAAAAGCAAAGTCAGTTGTGGGAGACACCCACCACAATGCACAAGCCTGTTGCATCACATGTCCCAACGTAGCCAAACTTCAGAAGCGTTTATAGTGTTGAGCGCTGTGGCGAAAATAAGCGGCGATATTCAAAGAAATCACTCAAAGTAAGATTTCTAGTTTTCACTTGTGAAATACAAGATAGAATTGTGAGAGACGCTGCAATGGGGATTTTTGGAATCGCATTGCCCCTTGGAGTTCTTTGGGATGTAGAAAATTCTGAATGCAGAAGAGTTTCTGAACTTCTTTTCCATTGCCGGAATGGAACCCACGCAAGTAACCGTTAAGCTTCCACCGCGGATATGCAGTCTCATAATTTTTGTTACACACCGAGAAGAGTTCCGTTGCTTCAATGTAATTGCATAGCCCGTGAGCCGTATGAGCTAATAATTTTACCAAAGTGAAGCACACCCACCGCAGATTACACCTCATTATACTTTCTCCTTTTCATGCGCATAAAAAACAAACAAATTGAAGGCGCCAGCTCATAGTATTGAAAAGTTTCCATGACACCAGACATAAATCTAAGTTCGGTAATGCGTCAGTCCCTACGCCCTTCCGTTCATTTATGAGGGCTCAAGTCACGTAGCATTTCTTATGTGGCATCATGAACAAAGTGGCTTGTACAGAGTGTTTCAGCAAACGCTCAAAATTTCCTAAAGGTAGCTCTTTCGAGAAAAGAAGAAATTTTGAAGCGGTAAGGTTCGGCTGCATTGTGAGAAACATGCGAGTGGAATAGTTAATAGGTCCTTTTAATATTTTTGCATTTTACGCGTCATAATAGACCCTTTTCATAATCCGCAAGTGCGCTTCCCTGTGCTGCATATTCGCCCTACTAATGGCGGCACCTGTCGTCCTTCAAGTGAAGAGGAGGTCCTAGTGGAACATGCCATGGCTTTTCTATCATGCGTGTTTATATCAACGGAGCCCAGTGAACGTTTTTCGCACCATAGGGCAAGCAAACTTCGCTTGAATACGTTGTTTGCAGTAAGTGACCAGTCGCCATTAGTAGGGCAAACTGCATTGCAGGAAAGCTAGCTTAACAATTATGAAAACGGTCTATACCAGCAAACTGCTTGAACACGCTGTTCGCAGAAGTGCGTACATGCCACGATTTCGGCTTAATGTATTGCAGGAGAGCTACCTTTACAATTATGAAAAGGGTGTGTTAACTGAATTGTCTGAAGCAATTTTTAATTAGCCAAGTCAGGCTGCTAGTTCCAACGACGTGTTTGTGGCCATTCAGACAATGATGCCTCATCATCTTTTAAACCAACAAAAAATTCACTCTCCGAAGACATGCAGCCAGCGAAAACCTGTGGTGTTTTGCCGCATGAAACCGAAACTCGGCGCCTGACGAGCTCTAGAAGTGTTGAGCAAACGCGAAGGCCCCTGTTGGCGTGCTGCAGTGACTGCAGCGGCGGATACGAAATGTGCGAAGTGTTTTCCCGAACTAGGTCGAAACTTCTGCTCGAGGATAACAAAATTTTAGATGCGAAGCATCTTATGCTCGGGGCTGTGTCCGTCCTTCCCGCGTTCCGCGTCCGGTCACATTCATGAAGTAGGAAAGCAGCCACTATACGAACCAGAACACTGTAGTACATACAATAAGGCCATCACCCACCATTACAGTCACAAGAGTGATGGCCGAGAGCACAGAGTGGCTGCCTAGCAATGGCTAGGCAGGTGGTCGGTGCAAGCAAAGAATAACGCGAACCACCGGTGGTGTCTGTCGCCTACGTTGACTCCATTCCTTGATCTTGCTTGCATGTGCTTGTGGGGTCTTCGTCCGTCCCGCGTCCCACAGCCCCTATCTCTCCTCTCCTACGCTCCCGCCCTTTCTCTCCTCTAGGAATCCTCTACTCTACGGAGCGGCGCCCGCGTCCCGTTGACTTCATTCCTTGAGCTTGCTTGCATGTGCTTGTGGGGACTTCGTCCGTCCCTGGATCCTCCTTCCCGCGTCCCACAATCCCCTCCTACGCTCCCCCCTCCCTCTCCTATAGGAATCCTCTACTCTACGGAGCGGCCCCACAGCGCAAGCGCGTCCCCTCACCCTCTCTCTCTCTCGTCTCCTATAGTCGCCTCCGTCCTCTCCTCTAGGAATCCTCTACTCTACGGAGCGGCGCGCACGACAGGTGGTGCGACAGCTGCATACTCCGCTGGGGGGCGCCACGGTAGTTTCGCGGTATGAAAATGACGGAGCGCGCGCGCCTCATTCCCTCTCCTATGCAGCGCCGCGGTGAGCGCCCAGGCCGCTGCCACGAATCGGGAGCGGGGACGTTTTTCCTGCTCATGCCAGCCATCTGCCCGCTGCTTCGCATCCACACATGGTTCCCTTTAGCGGGAGATGGGAATTTTTTCGTGTGTTCTGTCTATAGCACGTAACTATCTAAATCGCAGCAGCATTCATCCCAACACATCATCAGCGGACCTTGCGTTTCCTCAAGGCTACCGGTGGTCCTCAAGATCTGAGTTTTGGTTTGATGCGGGAAAAAAACAAGATTTTCCCTGACTTCGTGGCTTCAGAGAATGACATTTTCGTTCATTTAAAAGCTGATGCGGCACTGTCGTCTGCGTGGCTACGCAATCGTCTTTGACAGTAAACTCCGAACTTTGCTAACTAGAAAGCTAAATAGTTAATTTTAACGCGACGGCATTAAAGAACTCGTTTCGCAAAATTTCAGGTGGCGGCGTTGGTGTCGTTAGTTGTGAGCGAAAGATCAGCGTTGTCTGTGAGCGAAAACTCGATATATACAAATAAATAAATAATAATAAACTTTGGTTGAAGTGGAAATTGAACCAGTCATTCTGCATGGCAAACAGGTGCTGTACTATTCAGTCCCACCATTTTCTTAGAACTGTTTCCGAAAAATATCATATACGAATGCCATGTAGTGTGAGGGGGTCTTCTTACTGCATCTAATATTGCGTGGCAGAAGCGTAGAATTGCGCCAGGCGTCAAGACATGTGAATTGCACAACGAATGAGGGGTTTTGAGACCCGTCCATCAAAAAAGCACTCAGTGATTTCTGATAATCATCATCAGCAGCAGCAGCGATACCCCCAAAAAAGCGGGCAGTGGTGTAGGATCGCTTGTTATACGAACGCCTGTGGGTAATCCATTGATTCTGAAACAGGAATTGTGGCGTAGTAGCGCCTTCGTAGCTGCACTTGCAGTAGGCATTCTTGGATAGTTTTAAACGACCAACGGTACTCATGGAGCTGTTACTTTCCTTGTGGCATGCTTGAGCGATCCACCAAGAAGCGAAGCAAAGCACCGATTGAGAAAGCTAGGTGAACGGGGCCGATTACTCTATCGCGTTCTACTCATGCAACGATGCTCAAGCTTCCTCGAACTTTTTAATTGAACAACCAATTACTTAGCCCGTACTTTACACTTCCTGATGCCAGCCGCATCAAACAGTTTCCATCTGAAGATATTTTCTCTTTTTCCCTCAAAGAGCCTATTTTATGAAAATTTTGAAAGTGTTAGCACCCCGTATGTAGAATTAGGTGTTCAGTCAGATGACTTCTACTCAGAACGGGAGCAGCACGCCATACAAGAGCAAATGCCACTTAACGCACGCCATTGCGATAAGGAGAGGGATGTGGTGCCATCAATTCCAGTTACTCGTCCTTTTTCTAGACATGTTGCTAGATAACACGACATCTTTGCAACTAGTATTCCGAATAGTTACAGAACCATTGTATAACCGAGAAAGAAAATGCACTTCGGGTAGCTAAATCAAAAGCTCGCTCAGTAACTCAGTAGCTCGGTGGGATTCGAGTTTTTCGGTAGCCACAGGATATATCACCGTCCAGTTTTTCGGTAACACGTTCCCACACACATTATTAAATGTGCCCAAGAAATTCTGATTCATTGTTAACACCGACAATAAATGTGCGATCTCTCTTTGTTATGAATCCGGTGAGCCAGTCCTACCATAAGATTGTCCGCAGGTTCATAACAACGCAATCCATAATACTTGTTCTTCAATTTTCGCAGTTGACACTCCTGATGCTCCTAATCTCGAGCTTTCTCCTATGTTTTTCCTCTTCTCTAAATCGGCTGGCATTGTGAGCAAAATTGATTCTTCAAAATTATCATCCCCCCTATCGCAGGGGTCTCAAAGACGCGGCCCGCGGGCCGCATGCGACCCGCGAATCTCTCGCGTGCGGCCCGCGGCCCGCACATCGCTATGTTCGTCCCATATTTCTGTTTTTTTATTTTCATAATAAACACTTGCATAAGCTACACAATCATGACTGGTCTGACGAAAGGCACCCCAATTGGTCACCATGTGTTTAAGCGTAACCGTGAAACAAAAACAGTATTTCAGAATCGGCACCCAGATTTTACTACTTTTGGAGATCGGTATTCACATGTTGTTGGATGGAATTCTGACCCGAAATCTTCTCAGAGATAACCCGTATATGAGATATGGGAAAGGTTTTCTTTTCAATGGTATGTTTGCTGAAAATGTGTACGAACTAACCCCCCCCCCCCTCCACCTCCCCCTCCCCCCTCCCCCCGCTCTTACATTCTTTCCTGACCCGGTCCTTGCGGGACTGAATTCTGCGACTGCGGCCCGCTGCCTGAGATGAGTTTGAGACCCCTGCCCTATGGGCTCGACAACATCAACTCATAATCTTGAAAATAAACAAAAATCTACACGTCCACTTTTCTGGCGAAAGTATATACAACGTTAATCGGAGTGACTGACAGTGCGGCATGCGATGTTTGCGGCACCGACGAAAATATCGAACACCTGCTGTGCCACTGTCCTCGTTTTGGCTCAGAGAGACAAGTACTTGCCAACGCTTTGCGGCGACTGGATGATCGGCCACTTTCTGTGCAGGTGCTATTACAGCACCGTCCACATCTCTCGACAGCCCACAAGGTAGTGAAAGCCGCCTTGTGCTTTTTGAGGACGACGGGCTTGTGTGAACGCCTCTAACTCGCGGTGCAGTTCCACACGCTGCACTGAATTCACTGCCACTCTCTCTCTCTCTTTTCCTTCTCTTCCCTCCTCGCTCTCATTTTTCTATTCGCCTTCCCTAATCCCCCCAGTGTAGGGTAACCAACCGGAAGTCTTTCTGGTTAAGCTCCTTGCCTTCTCCCTTTCTGTTTGCTTCCTCCTCCTCCTAGACAATGACACCTTACCGAAGCAACGGAAGACCGGTTAGGCGGTTCCGACCTATAAATCTCATGACATTATTTTACCGCTAAACTACAGATGTAATTCTTTAACTGGCATTCCTAGTCAACGTTCTAGCTTCCTTAAAAAGTCTTTTTTTTTTCACATCTTCAACACATGGCTTCCGGTGCTGGTTTTTTCTTTTTTTCTTTTTGCGAGACGCAACTACTCCTTTTCACGCATTTACTGAATGCCATTCTAAATCAGGGTTCTCGTGGCGATTGCATTTGTCTTGATTGTTCTAAAGACTCAGGCGTTAGCGAAAGTAAACCATAAATTATTATGCCATGAGCATTTTTTCCTTAGGCTGAGTCCTAATCTGCTGCAATGGCTCGAGCATTTCTTGACTAATCACTTTCGCTATGTTACTATTAACGACCAGGAGTCACCACGAACTGAGGTAACGCCTGGTGTTCCTCAAATCTCTGTTACAGGTCCGTAATAATTCTCAATTCTCCTAGAGATAAAAGCCAATCCCAGACGACCGGAGTACGGCAGCCAACTCACTCCACCACTAAATAAATAGTTGCGCTGCCGCACTAGGCAATGCTCTCCGAAGGCTGGGTCACCGCCCGTCCGGCTCATGACGTCAGTCTGGAATGCACGCCCATTGGTGCAGGCTCATCTTCATTTCCTTTTGAGGGGGAAATGCCGCGTAGTTCTTAAATTGTATTCGAGTGTAACTGCCTTCATTATTGCTCTGCGTTTAATGTGTTTTCAGTAATGCAGACGGCTACGTGTTTTAGCGCGAAGTTCGCGATTTCAGTGACAAGCAGACCTTATAAAGTGACCTTGATGCTGTAGCACTTTGGTGAAAAACTTGGAAAAGTTTGTAAATGCCTTACCAAATACAAACTAATGCGCGTTTCACTTGAGAGCGTTTATCCACCGCCACATTTTTTCAACAATATCTGAATAGCAGCTGTATCTTCATGCCCTTCTATCAAGCTACGACGTTTGAATGTATTCATAATTAATTAATTGATTATGAATGAACTCGTATTTCATGAATATTAAAATGTTAAAAGTACATGTACACCAGTTTCATTGGCACAAATATACTACCTACCTGGAACTTCCCTTCGGGCTTCTTGAAGTTCACAAGTACGTGTTCCCAATGATGGCTAGAGCGAACGCTGCCAGTGTACAGCCGATTGAATTCCTGACCAAACGTCGAGGCTGCAATGCAAGTTATAGCGTTATGTGCATGCGCGAAATTTGCCATATATTTTAAGTTGTAGCTTATTTCAACTTTATACGTTACTATAAGCCCTTAATGTCGCTTGGCCATTTGGTACTGAATTCTTGCTTCAAAATCAAAGGAAGACTCCGGACTTTTTTGTGCAATTTAAGTGTTTTTTCATCCAATAAGATAACAATATGCCTCTACTCTATTTCTTTGTCGTTTTATTTCGTTCGCGTGTTCAGAGAATAATGATGGTTTTATCTGAAATTACCACAATCTTATTACCTTTCCTTGTTTGTCATACCCCTTACTAAGAAATTAAGCCACTAGTCTAGTCACCATGTAGTCTATGCCGCACTCTACACATAAACGTTTCATAAAATGGCTCTTACCTACTTTGGCACATGTAGCTGCACGCCTAACTTTCAAGTTCCTGCCTTCGCTCGTTAGTGTTGCCCATTGGAATATTGGATGTTTCAAAATTGCAACTTATGATGAAGGGAATGGTTTGTCAATTATCCTAAGCTACTCCTTATTTCCAATTTCCTTCCTAGCTGTTCGGCCTGTGAGGAATACCCACTTGACGAAACTTGAATGGTCTGCAAACACCCAGAAGCTGAGGCAGGCTCCATCAGTGGCGTTAACATCCAGCTCAGGACTCTTAAACACTGCAGTACCAAAGACGTAGTCGACGTCGTGCTTCGTATATACGAAACGTCCTGAAAGAACAGAATGAATTCATTCCTACGGCGTGCTTATATTAGCTATCACAAAGCAAAACACAAAAAGAAAGCCAAACACTTTGCGTCAGTCAAGCGTGCGCGTTGTATTTAGAAACTAACTACGTAAAAGAAACAAAAATACACTACACGCATACACAACTTTATTTTAAACTATAACACAAATACCTCAAAAAATTTTCGATTTAGATTTATTGGCGTTTTATAATGAAACTTCCCAAACACATTAGAGAAGGATGACACAATTAACAGACGCCTGCAGCGTTGTGTTCACAGACATTACCTCAAGATAGTGATACGGAAGCCAGGGAAAAAGCAATGAATGTATGAATAGACTCCAAGGTTAGTTCGGCAGTTTCCTTCAGGAAGTAAGAAAAAAAACTAATTTACAGGACGCTGGTGGAACGATGTCATTGACGATTCAGCCGTTTAGCCACCGTGAGTTCTTGATAATTCTATCCACTATTTATGTAGGTAACTTTATATTTTAAACCGACAAGACGGCTCTCCGATAAACAGGGCTTTTCCCACTTTGTCGCAACTTAGAGTTATAAGAATACTGTATCTTGCCTAGTAAGCAGACGCGTGCGCATAGGGGGGGGGGGGGGGGTCGCAAAGTCTGCTCCATACATTGACTTAATAGGGGAGGGGGTGCTGCCATGAACCTTCGCCCCCCCCTGAAGAGGAACCCTGCGCACGCTTACGCGTGTAAGTACTATGTTGTTTTAAAATATTTTAGTAAAACTTCTTGTTGGGCTAGCTGGTTTATGTTACAAGAAAATCAGACGACGCAAACCATCGAGAGAAAAGGCAAAGGAAAGAGCCTTCTTTCCTTTTGCCTTTTCTTCTCGATGGTTTGCGTCGTCTGATGTTCTTGTTTAAAATATTATTAGGAAAGTTGAAAATAATATATTGATAACCTCTGTATGCTTTGAGCGTATGGTCGAATCGTGGATAATCCGGAGGCTTTTTGGAAGGATCGTTCAGAACCCACGCATTGGACAATTTTCCATGATTCCAGCCGCACATTGTGCCGTCCTCGAAAGTGCACCGTGCTGCAAGAAAGTAGTACATAATTTAATCATGAAATCCGGCCACGACAAAATCAAAGACAAGGAGCCACGTTTTAATAACATTGGAAAGTACATGCTGGCAGTGGCGTAGCCAGAAATTTTGTTCGAGGGGGGGCTGAGATGTCAACGTAAATATATATATGTATATATATATAAATATATATATATATATATATATATATATATATATATATATATATATATATATATATATATGAAGAAGAAGGTGTCCTTGGATCCAGTAGAAACGATATGATGAAGTAGAGGACGCGCAGAACGAAAACTTTTTTATTTTTCCAACGTTTCAGCCGGGGACCGGCCTTCATCAGAGAAATCCGGCTTTCCCTGATGAAGGCCGGTCCCCGGCTGAAACGTTGGAAAAAGTTTTTCGTTCTGCCCGTCGTCTACTTCATCATATTATATATATATATATATATATATATATATATATATATATGTATATATAAAGAGAGAGAGAGATTTATAGCATTGATTCTCCCAAATTTTACGCCTCCTTAGTTTCATGATGACACTGTTAAACACAATGTCTGTTAAGTACTGTGATCTAATGAAACGAACAGTTGTGTTTTCTGTTATACTTCAGATCACCAGCGGCACCTCTCCTGTGAAATGTGCCCGCTTACCATTGCGAGGCAAATAATTAGGAGTCCTTTACGTATAGAGCAGTCCAACAGAAGAAACGAAAGTCTATGCAATGCTGAAAACGAAGTACAATCTTTGGGACTCATTCGCGAAATTACACATTGCTTAAGGATTATTCTAGTCCTACGGAAACATTACGTTTCGCTCTTAATTCAACTGGCACGGCGTTGCTGCATAACAGGTTCCCTGACAAGAAAGCTCTCATAATTTTCATCTCAAGCAGTTCACCTCAAAGATTAGTTCCACCAGGATCTATTATGCGCCGCAATCTTCAAGCATATTTGATATAATTACTGGGCATTAAGTTTATATATACACTTCGAATACGAAAGCTTGTCTATAGTTACGTTACCATCACTAAATCATTCAAGTTCCGTCACGTCAATAAGCCATTTGTCAAACATAAATTTATTACTGTACATATGAAATATGAAATAAAATAATGCATGCGGGAAATATAAACCTATGTTTTACTGCGCAGTTGCGTGTTCCTTTTTTTTCACAAGTGTTCGGAGCGCCATCTGCATAATCGGTGAAGTAGAATCCACTACAAACTTCATGTTTTTTTCTAGTCCCATGACACGCAAATTGATAAATATCTGTTGAAAATGGTGACACAATCCAAAGTACATCGCCTACGTGCATTATTCTTCCGTGCTATGCTTCTCATGGTTGGAACAACTTCGCTCGCGAAATCGCAGACACAATTAAAGAAGAGTAGCGCCGGGGCCAAGGATGGGGGTGAGTGTTAGGGCCCGCGAGCAGTTGTACTGTGCAGTTTAGTTACAGTATTCTAAGTTCATGTTATTAAACGTTTATTTTGGAGTTTGAACCGAGGAGCATCATATCCTTGGCAGCAGGATGGCCCGAATCCTTCGATTTACACAGCGGCTTGGTGATGCTATAACCCAGCAAGGATGTCGTAAATAATTAATATGGCCTTTATAAATGAGAATGTACACAAAAATTGCAGGAATTCTCGAGGAATCGCCTTTCTTGACTGGGGAGTTCATAAACTTGGAAAAGAACAAAAATGTGTCATGAAAACACTCCAGCTGTTCTCATGGTATGCTTGCAGGCAGTATTCGGTTGGCCTGACTTTCCAGCAAGCTGCATCGTCATCCAAATGAATGTATATCTAGCAAGGGCAACATCGTGAGCTGGCGGAAAAAGTTGGGGAGTAGAAGTATGTGCTCTAAACGAGCATGTCCAAGTGAAAAATTCTGGTACGCGTAAGACAACGAAAATCGGTTTTAATATCTCAGGAAGAACCGTGCTAATTTTTGCAAGTTTTATCTCCAGTAAATGGTGATAAGAAGCTTAAACGAGCTTTTTCTAGTCGTAATAGCACTGCGCTACTTTCTGCACATCGCATTTGCATCTCATATGCAAGTACAATGAAGGTCCTGAAATTTTCGAAAGCATTTACCATGGACTCATTGTCGATGGCGTTTGTGATTTTCATCTCTCCGTGCTTTCGGGGAAATTGTGAAGGATAAAATTTCTAGTCACTATTACAACAATGCATAGACGACGTAAGAGCTTGACAAAGTAAGTATGCATTGTGGGTAGCCGAAAATGGCGTATCCATTTAGTTGAAGAAGCATACATAAAGACGCTGATACAAAGAATTGCTGAATAACGCCGCACGTTGTCTTGATAGTGCAAGTAAGCGGTATAATTGCTTCAATTTCTCTCGATAACCAGATATGATAAAAAAAAGAAATTCGCTACTAGTGAGTGCCGCGAATCCCGAAAAAGTTATTCTTCATTTGCCAGGCACGTTGCTACAGGCGGTAAGGAAGCTTATTTCATCGAAAACGACGTTCACCGCAGTGAATAAAGTAAGAAATAATATTATTTGAAAAATGTACAATGTATACTTACTGGGAGAGTCAGTAGTTTCTCCTGGCTTGACAGCTGGAATGAAGAACACGCAATTGTCAGGTCGAATACTGCATCAGCGTTTGTTTCCTTTTTTTGCGGTCTTGCTTGATACTTCGCTGGAACTGCTTGCGCCGGGTAGAATACATGTAGAATATTATCTAACGTTTACTTTAGGTTCTAATATTTTTCATGAGCGTTCGGAACTGTCCAATATGTTGGCATTTAGGCAAAGTGTTAGTGTTCAATTGAGTAGGTATGAATAATTAAATCGAACTTTTAGGTTTTACATTAGGCGTGTGCACAATATATCGATGAAGTGTAACAAAATGAGAAACCACTTCGTGCTTCGTAATGAGGGTAACTTACCCGGTAGTAGATTACATAGTCTGTTGTTTACGAGAAATATCACCGAAATATTGCTTACGCACTAACTCATTGAATCTTTCCTTGGAATTGTTGCTTTTAGCCAGTGTATCTTTGCATTTAATAAGTGTATGCGTAAATGCTGTCTTTAAACATACTTTTGGAAAAGATAAAACACAAGACAGACTTTTCGGAACAGAAAAGTCAGAAAATAAGGAGAACGCTGTTGATTCGCATCTTCGTTTTGGTATTTATAGAGGAATTTCTGATTGTAGAGCTTTTTTTCCGATTTCGGAAGGAACCCTCTCCAACATTACATACAGTACGCAAAATAAGCTTTCCTTTTCTAACACAAACGTTGTGAAGCACAAACTTTTCTAGCACAAACTTTCTAACACAAACTTTGTGCCTAAGGCCTAGGTTCGTTTGTGTTTTTATGACGTGCACAAATGACTTTGTTACCAATTCGCTGTAATCTATATAACCTTCTGATTTAGGAAAACCATTTGAATTCAAGGATGTTAGATCAGTATGTATTATTGCCTATGAAATCTTTATGAGCTTTATACTCATTCTTTTTCGGCTATCTCAGCCACGGGGCTCACCTGGCGCCGAGGAGGTGACCTTTACCGACGAGATGGCCATCATGCCAGGTGGTACCTCGGCCTCGAGTCACAATCACTGCTAGCTGACAGCGGAAGCCCTGTTTGACTGGAACGTTTCAGTGTTGTCCACTGTGATACTTCGTCCATTTCAGTGGAGGACTGCAGCTGAGGTTGGCTCCGGTCGGAGGCTTTTCCATAACAGGTAATTGAGGCATTGGCCGTAATTATATCTGTGCGATATGAAGCACGTATGAGTACGTTAATAGATCACAATCAACGCCTTGGGAGAAGAATGACTAAATAAGTCATTGAGCATTCATGTCACGTGCTCACCACAAAAAGCGCTTGCATGTGACAGATGTGGGACTAGGAAATGTAACCGCAGCTTCCTTTTGTCCCAATCTCTAGAGTTGTTTGACAACAACGAATGAAGTAACCCTTGACTTCAGTGTGTGATTTCTGCTTGAGTGAATGAATGAAATGAACGTTTATTTCGGGGACAGTGTTCTGAGCGTGCAAACTCAGTGTGACTCTACACGCCTAAAACTGCCAGATCTGCGATGTACCAAACCCGTTGGTTCACTTTGAAAACAACGCTTAAGCTATTTTCAGTAATATTTTTTAAACAAGTGGTTCGTGAAAAAAAAATCTAGCTTATTTTCATACACGAAACAGGTGTCGTACTTCACGTGCTGGGTCATCACATACCGTGCTAATTTCACCTTCCGCTTTCTTTATCATTGGCTGCGTAGCCAACCAGCTAAAATTTTGCTGTATTTCTCTCATGTATGGTGTTAATACCCCGGCGATGTATTCCGCAACATAGAATGAAAAAAAAGTTGGGTACGTTATTTTGAGGTCAATAACATTGTCTCCTAATCTATAAAGCTATATATGTGGCGAGATAGTCATGTGGCACTCCGCTGAAAAAAAGAAATGCCGCTGTTTTTTTCTAATTGTATTCTGAAGTCGAACGCAACGTATCAGCAACAACTATGTGATTAAGCGTATTATTACAAGTATAAGACCTGTGACACAGTAATAGAAACTTCTCTCTAGGTATTCCACTCAAGTTATTTTAATTCTTAGGTCACTCAAACGAAAAAGAAGAAAGCTGACAATACGTTAAGCGAATTTCAAAGGCTGTCTGCAATCTTATTAAATTGAAGTATTTTTCTTTACAGAATAATATGTCGCAGATGAGATGCATGTACCAACCACCACAATAAGGGGTATCCCTTAACTACTAATTAAAATCATAACTCTAAAGAACTAATTAGTATATTACTGCCGAATCAAGAAGGCCAGCTTTAAAAATCCGTTGTTGAAGGCATTGTTTTGAGGTACCAAAAACCCAGCAGTCTTTAGCTATGTCTTCGGCTGTGAAACTTTTAATGTGACAGGAGCACTTCATCACAGCGAACATGATATTACAAAAACACTACGGTTAGTTTGGAGTGTTAATTTATGAACAACCGGTGTTTAATTTCTCAAGTACTCAATGCCATGTGAAACAGTTTGACAATCCTGAAGTTCTGAGCCAAACAGTTGTCGCACCGGTAATCAGTCAATGCACCGTGTGTAACTGTCACTTGCCTATTAGAGGATTTGAAATGAATAAAAACCAACGGGAAACACGAAATACAGATGAAGAACACGATGGGACATGCTGGCACTTACAACTGATCAAAGCATGCCTGAAATGCAAACTTATACCCGCCGGCAACCACTTTGCGCATGCGTTTTTTTAAGAACTTTTTGGCCACTACCTCACATCTATGATTGTGGTCTTTCGTGGCTACATGTATGTACAAAAAGATACCATTTGTATAGGCTCCATTATAGCACCTGTGTTGGACAAACATGGTTTTTGGCAAAATTCGACCTCATGTTACGCGATAGTCTGTACAACGATCATGTGGTCAAGATTTTTAGATATATGGATGATTCCTTGGTGCTGGTAAATTTGTCGTCTCACATGACTCTAGAATCTGTGGCTGCAGATATTCTCAAGTGTTTTAGTGCCTGCGCTGTGTCCCTCCGTTTCACCTATGAATTACCACAAGGCAATGCTATAAGTTTTTTAGATTTAGAAGTTTCGTTCCATGTCGACATATATGTGTCCTGGACGTACGCACCCCGCTTTAAGAAAGACATCCTGCCATACAGCTCTTGCCATTCAACACTAACAAAAAAGTGTATAGCAATGCTTTGTTTCAAGAACTAGTTGAGAAATAGCTGCTTTCACACGATACTGGCGAGTGTAGAACAACAAGCAAGTAGACTGAAGTCAGCTGGGTTCCCGGACCATGTGACGCGAGCGGTTGCCGAGAAGCTGCTGAAAGAGCAGAAATGTTCGCGCAGGGCGGAAGCAGTTGACGCCTCTGCTTTTTCGAGGGACCAAGGTAGTTTGGCGGTCATGCCATATGTGCATAATTATCGCATAATATCAAGAAGGTGGCTATGAAACATAGCGTGCGCATGGTTTTCTCGGCTCCGCGGAAGTTCAGTGGTCTGTGCAGGCGCATCAATCGTCATGCGCAGAGAACGGCCACGTGCGGCCCGAATCATGTGTCGAAATTTGTGCCTTGCGCTATTAATGTTGTCTATTATATCCCTTTATCATGTGGCGAAGCATACATCAAGCCAAACTGGCCGGTTGTGTTAATGATCGGCCTCAGGGAACACAAGGCCTCCCTTCCTACGAATGATGGTGCTCATCTACCAAGCCATTGTAGGCAGTGCGGGGGAAATCCTGTGCTTGAAAACACGAGACTCTTAGGTCGGGGAAAGACAAAAACACAAAGGGAAATTTTGGAAGCCTTCTATGTTAAGAAAGAGGGAAACAACTGCGTCAGTGGCATGTCAGTGCACCTGTCTGCTAAGGAGATCACCATTCTAGACGCCCTGATAACTCGTTAAGGTTTTAAAGACGATAGCCTTTCTTGGGATACTTCAACGCAGAAATTTTCGTCTGTCTGTCTGTCTGTCTGTCTGTCTGTCTGTCTGTCTGTCTGTCTGTCTGTCTGTCACACGATTCAGCCACTCGGCCAAAGTTTAAGCACGTGCTGAACACCCAGCCATCTTGCACAAGCGGCTGCGTTCATACTTGTGAACATTGTCGATTAAAAAGCAAATGTTACGCATATCTGAGGCGAAACATCAATACGAAAGTATTACGTGGTGTGTTCCTTTAATAGAAAATACATAGATACGTAATTTTAAAGACCCTAGTGTTTTTTAGGCTGCGCTGAAAATGCCACGCTATGCACAAAAGCCTGGCAGTGGCCCTGGGTTCTGCACAAGCTCACGTTCCCCGATGCCACTGCCAGATGGCGTCCATATCTTACCCAGCGTAGAGTTCCTGTATATGCTACCTTTAGGTAGCATATACAGGTATCCGTTTTCCAAACTCCGCTAGCAGCCATGCCCTGCGGAGAAGCTGATGCACAGGCCGCGCCCGAAAACATGGCCGCGCCGCCGAAAGCGGTTGCCGTCCACCTATAATCTATCAAGTCACCATCTAGATGTACCTCGTTAGCTACGAACTGGTGCTTTTATTTGCTTTAGATTCATGTCCTTAAGCTTCGACAGCAAAGTATTTACGTCGATTCGGCACCGTTTTCAAAAACATACTGAAATAATCGATGCTGTAAGCTTAGCGAGAGGCGATGGGCACTCCCAGAATCTCGGAGGACTTAAATTACGTGTTCGTTAGTTGTTTTTCATCCTCCAAAGCTGGCGCCACTTGACGTGGCGGCAGCGGCGGTGCATGTTTTTCGGCACTACGATACGCTCTTTGCGTTTCCGGATAGACAAAAAAAAAGCGCTTTCGTACTCCCGTGGCACAGTCCCGAAAGCAGGTGTTTCTTGCTTCATCGTCGGTCGTTGACACGCGAGGCACGTCGACTGCGATCGGCGACACGCTTCGTCGATCGGCGACAGGCTTAAGCAAGTCGCCTGCAAAAACAGAGTGCGGCTTCGCCGCATAGCTATGGTTGCTAGCCAGACAAGATGGCGGACCTATGCACAACTCTGCTCCCGTAGGGAGCATATACAGTAACTCTAACCCAGCGCCTACTCTATGTTATCAATGCCAGCCATATGCGGCCGATTCAACATAGAGGAGGCGCTGTCTGAGGCAAGGCAAAACATAGTTGTACGGCCGGCAGAAGATGATCGTCTTTCGACGACATTTGCAGCGAAGCACGCAGATACGCGGCCATTTTTTTGTATTATATGATGCATGGCTGCTTCACGCATGCGCATGTGCATGGTGGTTGCCGACGGGTATAAGTTTGCATTTCAGGCATGATTTGATCACTTGTAAGTGCCAACCTGCCCCGTCGTGTTCTTTCTCTGTACTTCCTGTTTCCCGCTGGTTTTTATTCAATTCGACATGTACCAATGAGCCCAGTCCATCGCCTTGCTGTTAGAGATTCTCTTAAATGTGTGATGCTTCACCTCACCCGTCACTTTTGAGCGCCTACCTTGGTCTCCACTCTCCTTCCTGTCCTTATTTCCCCCTTTCGCTTGCCCCTCGGCAAAAAAGGTGACATATGTGTTAGTGATACTTCCGTAATGTGGTATAAATTCGAGAAAAAGTTTATTGAGCATGCGTTATCGGACCACCATTGATGTGAACACTTTTTCTGCGCACGTGCTGAGAAATATATATATATATATATATATATATATATATATATATATGTATAGGTTGGTTAAAGAGAACTTCTTCAGGCTACCGTAATAAAACTTGTAAAAAACTTCCGAGAGTAGTGCAACAGAGGAAACAAAACAATATTTATTATATCCTAACAGTTTCGGCTGGCGGTCCAGCCTTCTTCGGAGGATGTAAGTCGAATGGCAGGCCCCGCAGCAGAGGGCCGCCCACCCAGTTTAGGAAAAAAAAGAAAAGAGAGAGAGAGAGAAAGAAGAAAGTGAGAGAGAAAGAACTAATGACGGAAGGGACAGCGACAATTGCTTTGCTGGGGTGTTCGTCAGCGAAGGAAAGAAAAGAGGAAAGAAAGCAGCAACGACGGAGAGCCGCCGAAAGCGGGCGGGTTATCCGTGTATTGTCTACGAGGGGTAGATAAGATATATATATATATATATATATATATATATATATATATATATATATATATATATATATATATATATATATATATATATATATATATATATATATATATATATATATATACGTGTACTTCTCCAAATAAATCAGATGTTAGTGGCGCTGTGTCCCGTGTCCTCTCATGTGATTGTGTTCTTACGCGCCTTAAAATCAATTATGAACGTAGGAACAACACGCCCAACAAAAAGTTTTCTTAAGCTTCCCTTAGTGTATGGTAGCTAAGCACGAGCTCTGCATCCACTTAACCTTTCATCTCTGCGCTCTCTCTCTGTCTCTGTTTGCACGTGCCTAAAAGGCAATGTGCAAGCAAACCGGGGAATCTACACGCATAGAGCGCCGCAATCCCGGTAAAGTATGATTTTGAGTACAGAAACACTCATGCTTAGGATTCTCCAAATATACCCTATAGTTACATTATGTATGTCCAACTCACTCTCGCTGTCAGCGCACGGGAACAATACCGCACCGTACATTTTGTATGACGAGCCGCAGTCCCGATGATGTTTTTGTTAAACGTGTGAAGTGCACAGCGGTTATCACCTTTACAGCTATGTCGGGGCATGCCTTCGAGTGGTGATGCTGTACTTGAAGCATCCTGGTAACTTTATATGCCTGCCGTTTGTTTCAAAAGGCGAAAACACATCTCATTTTGATGTTTTACGAATCAGGGGCTGCAGCGAAAAGAGCGATATGCCTGCCATTACATCGATCATGCAACTATATATGCTTCATCATGCGTGTGACGATGCAGTTCCTTCTTTAAATAATTATAACAGCACTCTCTGGCGACTTATTCTTCAAAAGGA
Organism: Rhipicephalus appendiculatus; assembly: GCA_030522465.1. Taxonomy (NCBI): domain Eukaryota; kingdom Metazoa; phylum Arthropoda; class Arachnida; order Ixodida; family Ixodidae; genus Rhipicephalus; species Rhipicephalus appendiculatus. The sequence continues at coordinate 20,948 of JALIZH010018558.1, forward strand.
AGCTTCTAAAGAAAAATCATTCGCGTATACATTAGGATAACAACTGATGTGCGTCGATTTATGTCGTGCACTTGCGAGAATGTTTGCGTTCTGCGTAGGCACATTTCTATGGCTCTTGATATTTAAGTAGGTGGAATGCAGCTTTCTAAGTACGGTGTACGCCGCGATAATTTTACTATCAGATTCAGCTTTTCAGAAAGAAGAGGAAATTCAGTGCCACTCACTTGGTCCTCGTCTATAGTACCGTATGGTCAGCTGGGTGTCGTCCTTTGTGACGTCAAACAGGGGGCTACGAAGCCCGACTGTATTAGGATCCCCTGTCATGCTGTTTGTAACTGGACGAACTGCGTCCGATGTTCCCGTGGTCAAGTCAAGATAGGCAAATGGAGGTGTATCTGCGGGTTTCCAAAGGAACATCGGTAAGCTGACCTTGGCAAGAAAAAATATATCGCGCACGTAACAGAATAAACACGAATAGTAAGTCAAGGTAGGTACCTAAATATAAGAATAAAGGAATGTCAGGGCACACAGACAAACGCAAGGTATAAAAACACGAAACACAGTTATCTAGAAACTGGATGAAAAGGCAGTTTCGCGACCAAAAAGTTTGCCGGTAACAATAGTCGTGGTCCCGTTAGAAAACTCATCCGCTTAGAAATAGGCAACTGTCAAGTGTCGTGGACCTTGTGAACCAAGAAGACTATAATGCTGCAGCAAACTGTGCACGCTGCTTACTGAGCTAACTTGTCTATGCCGTCTATCCGAATGGCTCGCTTGTGAGTGCCTCCCGCAGCTGAGATTGCCAATGGCATACAAGTACATGAGCAGAGCTCACTAAATAACTGAACATGATGACAATATGAATATTGCTTCTTTGCAGAAGTGTAGGTACACAGCATTGCGGTAGTGATACAGTGTTATTTCTTGAATTAAAAATGAGTACGTTTTATTCAATTTTTTTTATTGGCCATTCTCTGCGGCGAACTTCAGAAGACTTTTGAAAAGCTTTGTTTTTCTACGGCATATGACGGTTTCAAAGTGAAGGAATATGAACGAAACAAAACATTGCGGTTGTGTTTGTACAGACAGAGGTGGCACGTTCGATGTTTGGAAGCGCCTAGAAGGGCACAGGAAGAGTTTCATGACACGTGTGTTGCAGGAGTGTTATTGGATCCCACAATATTATAGTCACTGTGCCGAAGGGCGGTGGTCTGAAGGGCAAATAAAATTAAACACTAATATCATAAGTTTTTCAGTGTGCTATCAGTTGAACAGGAAATCTTCTAAGGCTTACAGAAAGACAAATCCAAAAATTTGGCCTTAATAAATATTGAAAAAAAAATACTAAAGATTATCCAATGAGAGAGAATGCGAAGGCAGAACAGATATGGAGGTTAGACAGATGCGCGTCTGGTTTGCGACCCTGCACTGGGAGATTTAACGTTTTAAGGTTTTTTTGCAAAACATGTTTGGCGCTGTTTGATTCTGCTTTGTGTTTTATATGTTATGTTTTCTTCACTTTTTTGTTTAGCTTCTTGTTGTTGTTTGCTTTGGTTCTTGAACATGCATTACCTGTATTATCGCTACCGCTACAATCTTTTTGTTGACGTCTTTGATATGCAATCTATTTTGTATAATTCTGTGTATTGTTCAAGTTTCGCTTTTTTATTTTGTATCAAGTGTTGTTTCCTATTTTTTATATGTAACATGCCCCTCCTTTCTGTAATGTGCTAACCCTGAGGGTAAAATAAATAAATAAATAAATAAATAAATAAATAAATAAATAAATAAATAAATAAATCATTAGTATTTCGGGCACTGCGCGCGAGAGGGGTCGTACGTACCCTTTTCACGAGGCACGGCTGGTTGAAGCTTAGGAAGCTCATAGCGACCCGTGCCTACGAGCCACCGGAAGTTTCCTTTATATTGGTTCACGTAGCCGCACAGGCCGTCGTTGAAGTCGCACTCGGCGGGGTGGACGCATGGCTCCGGCCGGAGGATGACATTGTCCAGGCTCACAAACTGAGCAGGGTCGCTCCCAAATTTGGCCCGAAATACCACCTTCCGAAATGAGGGAGGAACGTGCACACGCACATGAATATAACAACACTGAAAATATGAATGTTCGTATTACAGTGAATATCCCTCGCTATTTGAATATTGAGCTCGCGAAGAAATAGCGTCCATAGCGAAGGTCTCACTACCAGATAATGGAGGGCCTGCTGAAGCTTAGTATTCCTGTAAGATGAACTAAATATAAACATTAAGGCACTCTCGAAGCTTCAGACTGACTGAAAAGGAAAAGAAACCACACAGGGCCTGTTACGCATCTGCTTTATTCGATTCGAAGGCGAACGTCATGTTTTTCCTTCTATGTCGATCAATTGAACCTCCTGCGCTTCCCTCCAAACGCTTTTGCAGCCAGCGTGGTATTGGAATTATCGGATGCATTGTAAGCTTACTGCCCCTCACCTTGTTTGACACTACCTCAGCGATCGACCCAACTTTGACCAAGAAATAGCGTCATGTGATGACGTCACCACGGGGCTACGCGTAATGTAACGTCAGAGTGACATGATTCTGACGTCACAGAACTTTGGTGATCTGCGACGTGATTAGTGACATCATATGGTGATGTCATCACGTGATGATGATTTTTTGCATCACTCGTGTTGACACCGTTGACGGGGGACGCCGACGCGGGACGACGGTCAGTTCTCGCGTTTGATGAGGCATCTAGGGCTTTCGCCTTAATAGCGCGGTTCTCAAAAGAAAAATTCCTGTGTTACCTTAATTATTTGAGTGTTGGTTGTAAATTTTAAAGCTGCACGCCGCACGTGTCCGCGACGAGTTCGGCCAATGTATTCGAGGCTGCGTGAGCTTTGGCCACGTTATTCTAATACTTGCGAAGACGGTTATTGAAATAAGCATATGCACAATGCGTGCGGCCTCGCAGCACGGTAGAGTTCACGTGAAGTTCGGCGCGCCAAAATTATCTTAACAACTACTACTATGATTTCCGTATCTATGATCTGGTAAAAATTCAATAAAGCGGACAAGTGGCAACATTTCATAGTCCACGAAAGATACTTGAGAAATATCAGTACAAATTAGGAGGTGGCATTCCTTTCTTTACCAATACCGAGAACAAGGAACACATAAGTGTTTCGGAACACAGAATTAAAATCATTTCCTTCCTTCGTATTTTCGCGAGCTTAATTATGGCTGTCAAACGAAGAATGCCCGTATGTTATTACAAATGAAATGGTAACAAAATGACAAATATACGGTACAAGGCTGTGTCATCATTCACCTTCTCACCTCCTTCTTTCCTTCTTCCTCAACCTCACTTCTGTTTCCCATGCCCCTCCTATGATATATTATGCATGGCTATAATTTGTTTAGAGCTGCTAAGAACATACCCACTGTCAGTGGAACATACAATACTATACAACGCTATGCCATGATTTACCCTCTCCCCTCCTCTCTTTATTTCTCTTTACTCTCTCATCGCTTTTCCGCACACTCACTTTCCTATTTCACGAAGTTTCACAAAAGGATTCATACCAACTGGTCCAGCTGACTACACTTCTGGCATAAGCGTACGAGAAAATTACACCATCTCCCGCTAAAGGGAACCATGTGTAGATGTGAAGCAGCGGGCGCTAACGCTTACACTGGCGGCGGCGTTGACGCTGGCGCTCATCGCAGCGTTGCGCAGGAGAGAAAACTGGGGAGGCGCAAAGCAGGCAGTGATGGAGCAGTGTTTCCTACTGGAACATGCCAATCGCTGCTAATGTGCAATGAGAGACAGAAGACTCCGACTGGACACAGAGACCCGCACTCCGCTTTTAGTTAACGCGCACGCTGCGAATTTTTATTGTTCAACAACGCACAGGAGAAATCTCCCACCGGCACCACCTTGGAGGTCAAGATCCTTTGCCATATATACGGGGTGGCCAGTGAACGGTTGTGCAGCGCGAGCAGTCGGTTTTTTCAACCAAGAAACTCGCTAGCAGACGCTGCCTGCGTCGGCGTCGCGAGGCGAGAGAGGGGGGGAGCGTAGGAGAGGAGAGAGAGGGGGGTGACACGCATGCGCAGTGGGAGTGTGAACGCCGTGGGCAGGGATGCGGAGAGGAGAGAGGGGGGCAGCGTAGGAGAGGTGAGAGAGGGGGGGACGCGCACGCGCAGTGGGAGTGTAGACACCGCGGGCAGGGATGCCTAGAGGAGAGAGGGGGGAGTGTAAGAGGGGAGAGAGGAGGGGAGGCGCAGTGAGGGTGTGGTTGCCGCGGGGAGGGATGCCACAGACGCTGACTGCGTCGGCGTCGCGAGGCGAGAGAGGGGGGGAGCGTAGGAGAGGAGAGAGAGGGGGGGACGCGCATGCGCAGTGGGAGTGTAGACGCCGCGGGCAGGGATGCCTAGAGAAGAGAGAGGGGGAGAGGAGGTTTTTTATTTTTATTTTTTTTAAGGGTTTGCGCATGCGCAGTAAGGGTGGGCACGCGGCACACCGCCACCACCACCACCACCACCACCACCGGATTAAGCTTCGCCATAAGATGCTTCACATCTAAAAGGATGCAGTCGAAACAATGCGCCGCTAACAAGTCCTGTCTATGGATGGAAATCTTGTTTTGTACAGTTGGAGATGCGCATGCTGGGGCAGCGTCCTTAGGAACTATGTAATTTTTACCACGGGCTAACACAAATAAGCACAGCTTGCACTAATGCGCGCAAGGCTGGGTCACAGCAGACCGGGTGGGCACCTAGCTTGTCCTCGATTGGCTAGGTTTTTACCCACTCACCTCTTTCTTTCCCAGCCGTTGCTATATTGCACTATGCATGGGTATGCTTGCGCTTTCTTTCTCTTCATTTCCATTCCTTTCTTTCTCTCTCTACATCTTTCGGTCTCTATCGCGCTCTTTCTTTCTTCCTTTTTCTGCCCTTTCTTTCTCTATTTCTCGCTTTTTCTTTCTATATCATTCTTTCTCTCTCTCTCTCTTTTTTCTTGCCTTTCTTTCTTTCTTTCTTGCTCTTGCTTGCTATGCTCAGCTTCACTCTGTCGGCTCCTCCTTTCCCTCCTCTTCACCCTCACATCTCTCCTCCTCACGTTCGCTTCACTTTCCTACCCCCCTTGCAATACTATATTACACAAGGCTATGCTAAGCACTACTAACGTATCTGGATAGTCGAATGGTCAGGACGCTCCCCTTGGGGTCGTAGGTACACGTGTTCGAACGTCGCCTCGACAAGAGATGTTTTCATATAAAACTTATATTCTTCTCTTTCTTTCCCTCTCTATCTTTCTCTCTTTCTTTTTCTTTTTGTGTACTCGTTCTGCCGCCCATCATAATTATTGAATCACACACTGGACGAATCGGCGCAGGTGTGCTGGAAGTGAACCAGAAAAGCAAGAAGAGGACGAAGATCAAAGTATAGGAAGAGAGTGCGTGCTGGTTCATGGTTAAGATCATTTTCTTTCCACGACAAACGGCACACCTCGGCCATAACAGCTCTGCTGTAAAAACAAACTCAAGCTCTAGGAATTCAAAGTAATTTATCGCAGTTGGAATATCCTTGTCAAACATCACAAAGCCATAGCAATAATGGTGAAAGCTTTCGTCCGGCGAATGGTAAAATAATTATTGCCTAGGCTCCATTGTAGCTTTTCTCTCCCTACTGTAAAAGAATTATGGCCTACGCTCCATTGTAGCTTTTCTCTCCCTACTAATTCAGTCTGGCGCACCGTGCTATATTATAACGTTGTACCGCTTGCAAGTTGATGAGCTTGTGCTCAAGCTCAGAAAACAAGCATGCAAAAAAAAAAAGATGCGCGTGGGCACATTTTTCATTTCCTCGCTGCTGTAAACATGCCGCACTTACTTGGAATGTTTTATCTTGAGATATCTGTGCACGCGCGAACATCCAATCTTTTCGTGGTGTATGGCGGCAGCTGCCACACAACTTCACTCTTCCCCTCTGCCTTGACTTCCACCTAAGTGCCAAGAAGGGGAACGACACAATTACCAAGAGACCTTTTGAACAAAACAGAGGTACGTTCAGGTCAAGCGTCACTATACGATGCACTTTAGGCTATAATGTAGTGATGTGCAATAGATCCATAAAAAAAAACAATCTGTATTCAGGTGATGCGCATAGGTTCTTATAAACTCGCCTCTCGCGACCGCATTATCTCAGTTTTTAAGTGCACTGCAGGTTATAAAGAATTAATTTTGTGATTCTCACTTTCTGAGCTGCATACTAGGACTATCATGTAAAGTGCAACAAATATGTGAAGTGGCGGGAAACCATTCTGCCAATATTCTGGTAATTCCAACGCGTCCGCTTGCTGCAGCGCTGTGCAGCCTCAAAACGTCATTTTTCTCTCATAGTCCCTTCCAGGACGTAGATACCGCAGATAAGATACTGCTAATGTTGTCTGGAAGAAATCAACGATGAAGTCTTATTCATTTTTCTAGAAATACAAAGGTATTCAAGGTAGAATGTCTTCTCTATGGGTTTTTCGCAATGCCTAGTTGCACAAATATATTCATCGCAAAACAAGGGTTAACGTGTGACAGTGAATGTGTAATGAGTCGGCCTATATTTTTGTATGGCTCAGCAAGAACTTTTTTTGTCATTTCCTGCTTAACAGAGGCCAGAGAAGACGCATAAAAGAATGTCTGGAGACCTCGAATGCACAATTCAGCTGGAAAACCACCCATAAAACCTTAATACACAGGTTGGCAGACTTCAATCTTTCGAGAAGTGTAGACTATAATTATCGACTTTAATGAACACATAGCTGGCGTCACGAAATGGTACTGTATAATTTATTACAGCCGTGTTATCACTCAAGCAACTGAGACACCTGCGAGGTACAGAAACGATTTTCTATGCCTTTCACAAGCATGAGAAAGGAATTCGACTCGGTAAATATAACAGTTGCATTGGAAACTTTAGGTCATCAAGGAGTATTCGACAAAAAATACATAAATGGCGACACCAGCATCTACAAAGTATCAGCAACTACGCTACTTCTACAAAAGTACAGCGAAAAAAGACTAATGTACAGAAAGGCGCCGCGCACGAATATCTGATGTTTCTAATGTTCTTCATCTTACGCTTCGAAATAGCCGAGTGACTGGATTGGGTACAAACATGAGCAAAAGTTGACAGAAAATGTCTCGCAAGATATCGTTTTGAGATGACAATGCGCTCTTTGGCAAAGATTGCCACAAGGTGGCAGTAATAAATGAAGAACCAAACCGGCAAAGTATTAAAGTAGGGTGGAAGATAAATATGCAGAAGGCAAACACTCCATCCCAGGGCGAGTTAAAGGGGTATGGTAAGGTTGATCGACCAAAAAAGCGATTTTTCGATTTCATTACTAAAAAATAATACACACTCTGAGGAGCAAAACCCTGCATTGGCGAGCGCTTTGGAGTGCTCCAAGCCCTTTAAGGAGGGCGGATACGCGGGCTCTTTACGATTATTGTTTCTGCGTGTATGCATTTTTTAATGATAACTATGGCTGGACCGGTTGAATATATTCACTTCCTACCGTTTTCATACTTTTTGATCGCAAATTTTCCCACCAAAACGCATTGCTAGCGGAATATGTTGTGAGCACGTTTCGCGCGTGTCTTTAAATATAATAACATGTTTTTCTCACGATCAGTTGTTTGAAAATGTTTCAAACTTGACGTACCTTTCCTGGAAAACCATCCAACCGATCGCGCTCAAATTTCCTCAGATTATACCTAAATGCCTTCAAAATAGTCTGAACTAAAAACTTTGAGAAACTAAGTTACAATTAAGAAAAAAAAATATTATTTGGATAGTCTTCCTCGCGGCACTTGACAAGTGAAGACAATATATTTTTTTCTTGAGAAATAAATATAAGAGTCAGTTTTTATGTGTTAGGACTGATACCAATATTATGCTTAATAAGCGTGCCAGGTATCACAGTCATACTCTTTTACGTTTTTGAGAAAAGGTACATTGAACTTTGTGAACCAGTTTGAAATTTGGTGCTCCAGCAGAAGCAAGTCAGAAAAACTACAGAGTCCAAATTTAGCAGAATGAAGGCCATCGGCTCTCTTATTAAGCATGCAAAACTTCACGACAGAATATTGTACAGTTCAGGAGATATAAAGCTGAAACCAGGATAACCCGTTTACCCTACCATACCCCCTTAACAACAGCTCACGATTGGTGACGTGACCCCAGAAACTGCACAGCAGTATGGAGGTTTATAATAGGCCACTTGCTAAGAGGGGAACTTCTCGTGCAAAGGAAATTTACCGAACACTAAGGATGAGCTCGCCCGAATGCGGCAGAAATTCCTGTATCTCAATTGACAACTTATCGCGGTGCCTGGAGCAGTAAGTAGAGAGAGAGATAAGAATTTTAATATTATCCCCAGAGATCTGAGCTTGGGTAATCGCCTGGCGTACTACTCCAGATGTCGTGTGATGACAAGAGCGGTAGGTATACGACCGTTGGGCTATAAACCCGACTAAGATATGGGGCAGAAACATCGATAATAACAAACGAACTCGACTAGTCAAGGAGCAGGCACCGCGGGCCTAACCGGAAACAGAGAACGAACAGTGGTAGCCAGTGTCCTAATTGATAATAACAGAAAAAAGAATACACCTGGGCGGGTCAGGTAAAACGTAGGGCTGATAACGGATGCTCAGTGAGGCCGACGGACTGGATACCAAGACATGGGAAACGTAGTTACAGACTGCCAGTGATTAGGCGGATTTAAGAAAGCAAAATTTGCTGGTGCAAAATGGAATCTCCATGAGCCAAACCTACCACATCATTATGATGCATGTTGTATTGTCGGAGACTACGGATTGCTCTTGACCCCCAGAAATTCTTTCACGTACGCATAAATATATATGTAAAGAAGCCTCTTTCTTTTTTTCTCTCTTTTTTTTCATTTTAGCCCCGTTGAGATGCAGCCGCCTCGGTAAAAAATACAACTCAGGATCACATGGCGTGCTTAGCAGCGCGACACCATGGTCGCTGCAGCACCCTTTGTGGGTATTGGACATGATTGTATTCTTTTCGCAACCACCGTGATCAAAAGAAGCTCTGCATTGCAGTGTCGAAAGCAAATCCTTACGTGAAAGCGACAACGAGCCATAGTTTGCAAAATACAGTAAAACCTCGGCGATACGAATCTCGCGGGGTGAGAAAAAATATTCGTATCATCCGAAATTCGTATCACCAGAAAACATGGGAAATTAGTATGCGACAGAAGAAAGCTGGTGCACGTTTTTATTTATTCATTCTCAGGGGCACAGCGACGTCGTGAATGGATGTGAATGATTGCCAGTCAAAGTTTTAGACGTCAACTATCACACTTGTACTCGTAAATGTACGGCGTGTGCGCGCGCGCGTACATTTGAAATGAAAACCAGATTTGTTGTGGCCTGTGACAGCCAGTAGCCCCCTCCTAAATATAGTAAGATTTTTCGCACCACAACAAAGTACTGCGGCGAAAATCACTTACGAAGCACTCTGCGATGAAGACCAGAAAATTTTAGAAACGCGGTACGTTGTTGTTATTGTTTTCTTGTCGCGGGGGTGTTGGGGATGTTTTTCGAGAGATTTACAGCCGTGCTCCTGCCATCGCGAGGCTTGCTCCAAATTGGAGTGTCTCCTTGCAAATCGGAGAATCGGCAGATGTGCGCGTACGCAACAATCGTGCAAGTTACGTTGCGAGTCCTCGCTCCTTCGCTAAGCTTGTCCGCTTCTTTTTTCGGCCCTCGTCCACCTTTCAAAGGATGTCTGTTGCTCGAGAGCATGTTTGCATCGACAGGACAGGCCCGTGTAAACACAGTACAACGATGCTGCCTCGAGTACAGCAGCAGTAGGCGTCAACGTGTTGCAAAAAAAAAAAACTTCTCCATCTCCCGCTAAAGGGAACCATGTGTGGATGCGAAGCAGCGGGGAGAGTTAGCTTGAGCGGGATAAATGTCGCCGCTCGCGTTTCACGGCAGCGGCCCGGGCGCTCATCGTGGCGTTGCACAGGAGAGAGAATGGGGCGCGCGCGCTCCGTCATTTTCATACCGCGGAACTACCGTAGCGCCCCCCAGCGGAGAATGCAGCTGTCGCACCACCTGCCGTGCGCGCCGCTCCATAGAGGATTCCTAGAGGAGAGAACGGGGAGGGGGGACCGTAGGAGAGGCGAGAGAGGGGGAGGCGACGTGCATGTGCTGTGGGGGTGTGGGACGCGGGAGCCGCTCCGTAGAGTAGAGGATTCCTAGAGGAGAGAGGGGGGAGAGGACGCGCTTGCGCTGTGGGACGCGGGCACCGCTCCGTAGAGTAGATGATTCCTGAGTAGAGAAAGGGGGTGAGCGTAGGAGAGGAGATATAGGGGAGAGCGGACGCCCATGCGCTGTGGGGGGTGTGGGACGCGGGGGGCCGCTTCGTAGAGTAGAGGATTCCTAGAGGAGAGAAAGGGGTTGAGCGTAGGAGAGGAGAGAGAGGGGGGAGGGAAAGCGCATGCGCTGTGGGTGTGTAGGGCGCGGGACGCGGGAAGGAGGGACGGACTAGGGACGCTGTGGGTGTGTAGGGCGCGGGACGTGGGAAGGAGGGTCGCAATTTGATGAGTCTTTCGGTGGTGATTTTCTGCGCGGGATTAGGGTCATCCAGGCGCGAAACAGGCTAATCGATTCTCTGGGCTCAAGCGCATACGTTTCAATTTTAACCACGTCGTCCGGCGATCGTTTTGGATCCATTCTATTGATAGAACGCATGGAGGAAATGATAGAACGGGGCCTCCGCCCGTTCTATGCACATTCAATAACTATTCTCACGTCTTGACCGTCAGAATAGCTTCCACCAATCCCGTGTGGCTCCCTCTCCTCCTTTTGTTCGATCCCTCCCCCGTTCTAGATAGAACGCTTACAAAATAGCCCCCCCCCCCCCCCCCCCCAGAGGGAGCTGTGTTGCTCGCGTTAGCCCGACCCGAGTTTGCTGACATGGGCCGTTAGGGGCACGCAGAAAACAAACGCGCCCACGCGTCCCCCCGTGTATTTCGGCCACAATCCGCCCACCCATGCAGGGAGGGAAAGGCGCTCGTCGCGTTCTAGTTTGACCGACCCCGTCTCATAATTGCTTTTTTTTGCCCGCTAGGCTTTACGCGGTGGCGCTGCAGTCACACAGGAAAACTCGACTGCACGGTGCTTATACTTCACACCCTGAAGCACCTAAATAAAGTTCTTCCACTCAATTCTTTACGAGCCCAATACACAGCTTCATCGGCAAGTTTGTGGCAAGCTGAGCCAGAACTGCTAGGCATAACGGACTTTTTGCTGCATTATGATGAATTCTGTTACTCTGAATTGAAGAAACAGGTGGCTGTGATTCCATCATTACCATACTAACCGAGAACTGTGCCATGAAGGGCATGTATCTTTATCCCAAAAGCAAACACGCAGAAGTCGCTAAGACAATGCATCTTCATTATTTTAAGACTACATTTTCTAAAGCAACCCGTAAGTTACTCCAGAATAGCACGTCCTCAATTCTGCAGCTGAAGTATCTACTGCAAATGTACAACATAACAAGCGAAAAGTTGTTAAATACTATTATTGCGCGCTGCCTTTATTTTTAATTTCTTTGTAAGCGTTCGTCACATCACTAAACACAAAGGGGAATTGGCTTTCCTGGCAAAGTTTTCACGTACAAGCAGTTGGACACAGTCGCCAGTTACACGCAAAGGGCTATAGCGGTGGTATTTTTCTATGGTGTCAACGCGAAACGCCGGCATTCGTACCTGTAAGGTTGGGGCAGTCTTTCCACCGTACTCGTACCAGAACTCCAGGCACTGAGGTTGCCTTTGACCTGCCCACTCGGGACTAGTGAGCAAGGCGCCATCACGTGGTGCGTTTGTTGGCGTAGCTGTCAAGCAATAAACTGCAGGAAAGAAATCATTGGTCTCGATAAAGAATAATCATCAGCAGATGTCCACATAATGGAATTTTTTTAAAGTATCGAATGTTACGACAACCACACTGAGAAGCCAGAACATCTGGGCAACTCGCTACCGAGCGAAAGGCATGCACTTGCGTGGCTGTATTCTACTAATTAAATAACGGCAGCATTAAACCAATATTTCACGATAGACCAGTATATTTTAGGTTATAGACAGATAAATACGTTGACGCTTCTGAAGGGTACATAAAAAAACACTTGTTTGCGAACGAAAAGCTAGTAGGTTGATTCAAGGGGGGTTAATTAACTTCCCGAAAAGACAAGGAGTAAGTACATCTGAACTGCAAAAATTGGTAACAGAACATTTTGTTGATTTATGGGGTTTAACAATTCAAAGCAACGCAGGCTATGAGAGACGCCATAGGGGAGAGCACGGGATACATTTGACAACCTGCTCTTGTTAAACGCGCATTAAAATTCATAAAATACACGGGCCGTTACCATCTCGCCTCCATTCAGATGCGGCTAACGCAAGCGAACCCACGACTTTTGGTTCAGCGGCAAAGCAGAGCAACAACAGGTCCACCGCGGCGGCTGCGAACTAAAGGCAGTTACACCACATCCATCTCTCGTGCCGTTTACGTCGTGGCGCCGTCAGTGTCATCTTATTAATTGGGGGGCATCCTGACCGCAGGCGCCTGTACTTATGCATCAAAAGCTCACGATGTCCCTAATGCAATCGCCTGAGACGACGCAAAGGCGAAAGGCATCTTCTTCTTTTTCTTCGCAGTAGATGTATTGATCCTCCCCCCCCCCCACCCCTCCCCCGTTTCTGGCAGAAAGCTTTCTGCTCCTAGCGTAGGTTTTCACTGCCTCAAGAATAAGAGGCACTGCAAGCGCTCTGCACTTCACCTGGTTTTGCATTGCCTCCGTGATGGACCCACTTTTGACGAAGCGATGATGTCATGTAATGACGTCATCATCTAAACTCACGTCATGGGCTGTCACATGACGACGTCATAAGGTGACGTCATCGCGTGATAATTTTTTGCATCACTCGTGTTTACGCCGACGCCGCGGGAAGGTGACGGCGCCGAAGGACATTTTTCGAGTTTGATGAAATATCTAAGATTTTTGCCTTAATAAAACCTTTTTTGGGGCGGAAGGGGGGGGGGGACTGGTATAATTACTTTATTTCCCCTAAGTTAACCACGAGTTACGAATATGTTTCGATGGACAAGCGTCAATGATCCGAGAATATTTGAAGGTTCAGCTGGCTGAGGAAGGATTCGGCATTGTTTTAGATTTTCCGCTCCACTAGTGCAGCCACGTTATGTGCATGTCTGGCGTGTGCTTGAAGCGGAATGACGTTCATGTACGACAAGGACGAATCACATGCAATAACATTAAAAGCATGGCATGAATGTCAATTGTATCATGATATGAATAACAAAATAACGTAATAGATTGGTCGTGTGGCTAAATGCCTGCCTCTATGGTTACAGTAATGCAGCTGAGATTATGTAATCATCACTTCTTCTAAAATTTTCAAGGTATTTGAAACGCCTATGCGACTACTGGAGACATAGATCAAGTGACCGAAATAATCAGTCAATCAATCCATCAATCAATGATTCAATCAATCTTTATTTCCAACATTTCATAACAATTTGTTGGGGGTCCTTCAGGCAAAAAGGTATTGTAAACAGCTTGAAAGTGCCTTAAGGCCCTTTAGTCGTCATTGATTTGCGACAATGAAAGTAGATATTGATTGCGTTTCAGCAGCAGAGCTGTTTAAGCTCGGACTAAGGCCTTTGTCGTAGAGAGAAAACTCGGCTGGTATGCGCTACAGAAAGCGGGTATGTGCCAAGCAGCTTTTAGCGCGGCATAGTCATGCATAGTACAGAATAGCAAGAGGATAGGATATGGAGTGACGGTGAACCGGATTGATATGAGGGTGAGGAGGAAGGAAGAGACAAGGAGCGATTGTGAAAACATAGCATAGCCTTGTATTGTATGTTTAGCAGGGTGTTGGGAAAAGGAAAGTGAAGGCGAGCAGGACTGAATAAAAGAAGGAAAAGGAAAAAAAAGGTCATAGCGTCACTCAGAGGCATGAGGAGGAACTTGTCAGGGGCGGCGTTCCTAGTATGTTTTGGAAACGGTGGCAGCACACTTGCAGCGCGCTGAGGCGCCACGTGTATGTCGGCGCGTGTTTTCAGAGTATCATTCAATATCGCTATGGGTGAAGACGTACCAGACACGGGCGACAGCCGGATTTTCTCTAAGGGGGTGGAAACCCGTCATGCATGGCGGCTGGAAGAGGGAGGGGGTGTTAGTGTAGCTTGGGTGGGGGGCAAGAGCTGTTGTGGCCTGAGAAGGGCAAGTGCCCCTTTTGCACCCCTCGCCCCACCCCACGCTAACGCCCATGGCACCGGGCCCTAGTCGCTGGCGGGGAGGAGCGAGGAAGACGCGAGAGATTTTCGAAATGTCCGACGTTGTAACCACCTCAGCGTCGACCCTGCGCCGAACTAGGCTTTCGTCTTCTCATTCTTAGAAAGTTCTACGTATACCCATTTCCTCACGTATTTCCCAAACTGCCTCGGCGGTTCACGCAGTCACTGCGGAGAGACAGCGCGACACGGAGGCTTAATGAAGTCCGCATCAAATTATTGCTGCCTACTTTGAAGCGGCGTAAGTTACAATGAGAAAGCTCACTCACGGGAATTGACTGGTCCCGAGAACGCATCTGTCCCCACCATCGATGTAAATGTCCTCATTCTTTTCCATGTGGCGGCTGCGGTCCAACTGCAGGTGTCGAACTCGAAGTCACAATAACCTGCGTGGGTAATACAGGGTACTTAATTTTTCGGAAAAAAATTGAGCCTACTGTTAGAATCGCCGTAATTCACTTAACGTCAACGAAACAAGAAAGATCTTTGGCTACCTATTGGTTCTGCATCCGTGACAAAAAAAAATATATAAACAGACATGAAAGTAGACGCGGGACGACATACAAAGGCTCGTATGGAGTCTCGTGCATTTTTTCAGTACCATGATTTAATTTTGTTTACGTTTTATGCGCTACAAGTTCTCTCTGTCAGAGGTATTTTACTATAAAGCCTTCACTTTGATTGACACCATCATTATGCACTGGCAGTGATATTTGGGAATGTATTTCCACGGCCGCTCGATAAAAAAAAAAATGTGCGGACTGTTGCGTCGCTCTGCAACACACGGGCACAAGCTTGAACGCTGGTTCGACAATTCCATCCGCGTTGGCGCTAGTTACCGTACAGCCACGCGCCTTTACAACAAAAGAGACAAAAAACGAGGGTTGTGGCATGCGCGAGACGCTGTATACTGCCATATATGAGCATGCCGTGAAGCCGCTGCGTTTCGTGGCATTTTTGAACGACAACAAAAGATGTCAACGTCTACTACTAAGAATTTCCGCGCGACACTGAATGGAATTGAAGGCCCAAACAATTTAATAAAAGATATTTGTTTTCGAAGAAAATAATACATGCAGAGGAGTGTTGATGACCATATCGCCAATAATATTTTCCAAGAGTTCGTGGCTCCTCAAGAAAACCCGCAACGAAAGGACAGTCTTGTTTTCTCTAATCAACCGTGGTGCGACCCGACTTGCGGCGCCAAAGCGGGAGCACTGTCAACTACGCCATTTCTACGCTATTCACGCCGCTTTCGGGGCACGTAACGGGCCGCCCCATTTTTTTCTTTTTTTTTAATTGAGCGGACGTGGTATTTGCATCTTAACTTCCTGGACGTTATTGCAACCGAGTTTCCTGGAGTTGTCTCTTCTTTCCTTGAAACATATATACTACTGTTCACTTTGCATTTTGCAACAATCTTGCATAGATACATTCTTATTTGTCGAGATGTTGTTGTAGACAGCACTAAAATATATGTAACAGGCCGGATCTACCCTTAAAATACAGAGGCATATCTTTATTAAACAAACTTTCTTTGTTCTTGGCGTATTGCTTCGTTCTTACGCAGAGGATGTTCAGGCGTCCTTTAGTATAATAAAGCGTAGTTACGCAGACAACAGTCAGCCACAAGTGCACACATATAGTGGAAGATCAAGCGGGATGTGTATAAATCTCGGCCGTATGCCAACCAGGAAGTATCGATTCTCGCAACTTATCCAAATTTCGTCTATTTGTAAGTGAGACAAAGATTTAATAGAAGAGAAATGATGTAGAAGACTCCATGTACCAAAATCTATAATGTGAGAGGCACACGCGAAGACGAATGCGAAAGTAGTCGCGACGAACTGAATGAACAAATTGCAGAAGGGTTGAAAGGCGGGCTAGTTGGTGTAGATTCATAAGGAAATATTGGCAGCGCAAACTAACGGGACATAGAAAGAGGACACAAACAAGCGCTAGGAATGCTATAAATTAATTTCACTATGAATGAACAAATACTGTCTTATGAATAGAAGGGATACAATTCAACAACAGTCATCGAAGGACCATTCTAAGAGCAGAAGGAGGCGGAGAGAAAATGAGAATTCCATAGATAAACAAGATTACAGACACGAACTTAATGAAGGCTTACCTCGTCCGTCCGTTAGCACGTCGCATGCTCCCATGGTTAACTCGATAGGTCCCAGAGCGACCACCGCATCTTTACGCAGAGGCGGGAAAGTCGCCACGGTGAAAACCATCTGCAAATGGGAAATGGTTGGCAGAATCCTGTGTTTCATCTCAATACTAGAAAGAAATCAGGAAATATCGCGAGTAGGACGTCCCACACGCGATGAATCTAGCCCAGGTCATAGTCGTGCAACAAAAATTCTCCCGATACTGTGAAAATATTAGAAAAAGGAAAGGGGGAATGACATAACAGCAAAACACATCACCACCCTGAACTAAGGGAAGCTATAGCCGTACAGCTTGCAGATTACCTACTATGAAAATACTATTCGCTGTAGGTATGTTTTTGTTTAAATTCTTTTTATGAAGAAACCACAAGTGATTCAGCATAAAATCTAACTACCCTTTATGGATTGTATTCTTAAGAACCGCACAATAGCACATGGAGAGCAAATAAAACAACAGGAGAGGCGCTGACACCTACTAGAAAGTTTATTGCACACGGTGATGTCACGCGGATTCCGAAAAAAAATGTGATACACAGCAAACGTACCAAGCAGGGGCATGTAAATATTCGAATATTTGACACTTCCATTATTCGGTTCTAATAGTTTGGACTTCCCTTGGTTTCAAAAAATAATTTTGCATTTGAATTTTTCGTACACACCAATACTTCAAAATATTTTTAAACATATCTTTAGTGATATTATCATGGTATTCAGCCGACACAGCAAACAATTTCGCAGAATTCACTAGAAAAACATTTTTTTTCATTATTGTATTTTATAATTTAGTGGCCCGCAGTTTCCGTTAGCAACGCCCCTTCCGCTAGCAACGCAGCGATGCCCCTGCTTAGCGCTGCTGCCACCGCCATTTCAGCGGGTCAAACAACTTACTTTTCTGTCGTCAAATAAGCCGCACTGATGTAAATGCGCACAAAGCAAAAGCTTTTAGACTGTTTCAAGCTCTCCGAATTCTGATGCTCCTTGCTCCTCGCATGTTGATACAGGTGAAGGCTTACGGGGGCCAAAATGGGTCAGCCCTTTTTCCGTACTCGCACTCATTCCCTCATCGCGGATTGGCAATCTTAAAGGGGCCATGACACGGTCACCCAAGAATTTGTGGTTTTCAGAGAAAAAAAAAAAGATGTAGAGGGTCTATTTCTCCTATACATATATGAAAATTTGTCTGTAAAAAATATTTCAGTGCAAAACAAGCCCTACAAGTCGCCGGCTCTAAACACCACCCACCGTCAGCGACCGCCATTTTGTCATGGCGTGTGTGACATCATGCGCTGCATCGAGTGGAGCCGTCGTCTTCTACCAAAGTTTCAGCCAATGCAAATAGTAGTTTAATTTCATTGCCGAGCTAAAGAAAGCTCAAATATCAGGATTTCATTCGCAGCTGACCACAGAACAATATCGTCCGCCGTAATGCAGACGCTCACACAGCAAGCTACTATTTACGTTACTGCTCGTGAGTGCGCCAGTGCTGCCCGACTATCAGATCACTCACGCGATTATAAAAACATGCAGTAATAAACGAAGTGCTCGCAAAAATGCCCCAAAATTTCGCCAGCTTATTTCTGAACGCACAAGGATTAACACACATAACACTGATTATGATCGAAAATTGAGTGTCATTGCCCCTTTAACTGCGCGTCAATTGGGAAGCTGTGAACTGAAGTCTTTTAGTGTTAAAAAAAACAGCTCAATCATCAAATGAGACAGCGCGACCAGTTCGTCGCGAACGTCGCAAGAGTGCGGCCGACCCTTCTATTGTTCGTTGTTCTTAACTGTAAAGCACATGATGTGGTTAATTCCCGAACCAGCAGTTAAACATTTCGCGCATCGGTACCTGGGTCTGCATAAGCAGGCACTCTAAACGCCAGACTTCTCACATACCGCAAGGAAGTATATCGCAAACAAAGGGGTTAGTATTGCCGGTGCGACGTTGAACTGATTATGAACCAACAATGAACCGACGAGATAATGAATATCGCACGCAAACTCCTAGTGCCTGACGAAACACGCAATCACATAAATTTAGTATCCAGTCATGAAGGACTCCTGGTCACGGGTATTTTGAGTTTCTCCAGCAATTTTGCGAGCGAATTTGACAACACTGACTTAGAAGCCAGTCTTCTGAAAGTGTATTTTTGTGCGGTTTACTCAGTTCATTCCTTATGTCCCCCAAGAAATCGTGATAAATTATTCTGCTTGGTGCAAGTCACTCGTGGGGTATTTAGCAATGCATAATGCTATTCATTTTAACAGGGAAGCTGTTTAAGCTTGAGTTCCAGTCCTGGCCCGTGACCGCTCAAAACACGGCGCAGCTGTGCAAAGCGAACTGTAAGCACAACATAGCCGCTTATAGTATTGTATAGCAAGGGGGGTCGGAAAGGGAAGTGGGGTGAGGACTGATCAGGCGATGAGGAAAAAGGGAGAAGGGAGGGTAAAGCATAGCATATAGCCGTGTATAGTAGAATATATTAATGGATGGGAAGGAAAGGAAGGGAGAGAGGAGTGTGAGAATGTGAGGAGGAGGAAAAACAGGAGGGGAGAGGGTAGACATTACATAGCCCTGTGCAGTACTATAGCAAGGGATGAGAAAGGGAAGTCAGGACGAACAGGAGAAAAAAGAGGATGGGAGAGGGGAATGCAGAGCAGAGCCTAGTATATTAGAGTATATAGCAAGGGGGGTCTGAAAGGGAAGAGAAGGTGAGGAGTGATGTGAGGATGAGTGAAAGGAGGAGGATAAAGCCACCGACTCCGCTGTTTTCTCAGTCTTCGCAACACTAGTGCGTAGCTACCTTTTTTTTTCTTTCTTTAAGCATTTTTGTAATCAATTTTTTTTTAAATGACCTGCATGTTGATGTAATGCGAAGCCTGTCACGGTTTTTGTTTTGTGCAGTTTAGAAGCAAGATATGTTGTGGTAGCATTACAGCACAGGGTAGGTTTTTGTTTCGTAGTGGCATAAAAATTCAGCGAAGTATGAGTGGGTGTTCCACATATTGTAACTCAAAAACTGCAGGTAATTTCACATCCGCGCAAGGAATAACATATCCATGCTGAAGTTCACAAAAATGTTCTGCTCATGTACGGAAATCGGCTTGATTTCCACGCCCCCCCTTCCCCTCTTTGTGAACTTTTGCAAACGCTGGACAAGTATTCCAGTGTGGTTAACCAAGCGGGGCACTATGTAGAAGATCGAGCACGGCTCGTACTCAACTTTTAATCAATAAAGCAAATAAAATGGGTACCTATTGCGAAATGACTAAAAAACTGCCAAAAATGAAATAAGCCCAGCCTTATTCTTTATTAGCATATATATGATGGAGCACCGGCACTGCAGATGATGCCGATCAGTTGTCATTGCCGCTGCCAGTTCAGAAAGCAGCCTTAGAACATTAAACTATGAGATGCTAAACCATATCGGCACTAGTGTGTCTAGTGAGCCGTTGCTTTTATATCTGGAGGAACTGTGACGCGCGTAATAGTATCGCTGCTCTCCGAATATGCCATGAAGCTATGCTTTTTCAAGATATTGCTACGATACTGGGGGTACGCGTGAAAGAAGAGGAGAATGACGTTGTCTCAGACTGTGACCTGCTGGATCCCTGGGCTCTCGCATCCATCATCTCTTGCAAATAAACGCATCTCTCCGTAACAATGTCTCTAAATACCTGCAGATGTGGTACTACTCTGAAGCAATAGTTGATGTACAAGGCATGATTTTGGTGTACATTATTCGCTATTCAGCAGACTTGCTTTTTCATCAACGTTTGGTGAAAAAAGGATTTTTGCATAAGCAAATTGTTGTACTAGTTGCTTTCGAAAATAGTCGAAAAATATTTAGATCTGGATATAATTATTAGAGTATCATCTCAAAGTGAAAACTACATATTCGCACACGTCTATAGTTGCTTAAAACCTGAAAAAAAAATGTAAGCTCCGCCCAGAGAACAGTTGTGAGCCGGCCTATCATCTGTGAAATACACTTACTTTAGCTGGTTTTCGCTCGAACAGTAACAACTTTTTCTAGGAAAATGTGAACACTACAAAAAAAAATATATCCACGCATCTCCACGAAGTGAATCATGTCGAATAGGCGAAGCTCTGCATGTCTTATCTGTGAGCAACCGTACGTTGCCCGAGCATTGCCCCCCATATGATGTAAATTAAGTGACATAAAGTGGCATAAAGTGCCATAATGTCTACGTTAAAGTCGCGGAATTGTATGAAGAGTTGGTGATTGTAGGTATTTTATATTGTTTTCTGACAATTACGATTGTTCTTCGTCTATTGTAGACCTTCGTTTTATTCACATACACACATATGTTTCGATTATAGCAACGGGTTTCTAGATACCATGAAAGCTGACAGTGAGAGTCGAGGATAAAGCTGGGTCCTAAGGTCCATAATGTGTACGTTGAAGTCGCCGACTAGTATAAAGGGTTTGGCTTCTAGGTGTTTTATATTGTTCTGCCACAATTGCAATTGATATTAATCTATTTTTAAACCTCTTTTTATGTGTCTCACATCCACGAATCTCCCCGTGACCAACAACGCGGACGGACAAGCCTGGGCCCTTAGGAGCTTTGATCCTAGAAACAGTTAAAGCTTCGTAGTTGCTACCTAAAACATTGTGTTTGGCTGAGTAGCTATACATCACAATTCGTGACAAAATTTATTTCGACGTTCATGTTTCGGGACTAAAACCAGGGGTACCAACGTATGTATGCCTGGGAAAGTCAACAATCTGATATGCTAGAAAAGTATCACGTCACAATAATGAGTAAGCACTATTGAATGGCTTATACATGTAAGTTATCCGTGGCAGGGACGATGATCGCTGTGAGCAGAGCTTCGTTCGTTGTAACCGACTGTAATTATAAGTAATAACGAGACTCATACCACCAGAGGTCGGCATTATGCAAGTAGGATTGAGCGTAACCGCCGCCCTCGGTATAAAATATAATTCACTTTGCCATAATAACAAGACAGAGCAGGCGAAGGGTGTGACTGATACACACATAATTTGCTTCACAAAGACGGAGCCACTCTACTGTTTACCTTATTCGTTGGCTTATACAGCTTTGCTGTTCATGTGTTTTATTGCGCTGTTCTCAAGATAGCCAGCTGACGCGTCTGTTCATGTAAACGAGGGATGAGGTTGCGCAGCAACGACATACCTTGTTATGGACGCTTTCCAAGCTCACGGTCCTTCGCACGTTGTACCATCGGTCGGCTGTGGTGCGATCCCGTTGGAGAAAAAGCAGCAGGGTTTTCTTCGCACTGTCCGTGGTGGAAGACTTTTCTAAGGTCAGTTGCAGCCAAGCGCCGCGGCCGCCGAACATGTGGTACCAAAACGAGAAGCAGGCTGGTTCTGACTGTGGTCCAACCATCGGTGACTGAAGCGCCGCTGCCCCTTGGACAGTCGCAAGACGTGACCCCGTTATGTAGACTGTGCCCCCTGTGTCAGAAATACAAGCGGAATAAAAAAATGAGGCAAGAAAAATGATAGCA
Source organism: Rhipicephalus appendiculatus (assembly GCA_030522465.1). Classification (NCBI taxonomy): domain Eukaryota; kingdom Metazoa; phylum Arthropoda; class Arachnida; order Ixodida; family Ixodidae; genus Rhipicephalus; species Rhipicephalus appendiculatus. The sequence goes on from JALIZH010018558.1 coordinate 43,054, forward strand.
GAAGGACTTTCAGTCGTATTCAATGAAAACCCGTGTGGTGTCTCTTAGATATTTAGGCTGGCGCATCGCCTTTCGGAATTTGTGAGTCACTTTTCATCGGGTTCGAAGACAGGTCAAGCTGGTTTGTCATTTGTAAGCTAGTACAGCACAACAAGCATAGGCGTGCGCAGCGCTCCCCGTCAAGCAGGACGGGGGGGGGGGGGGGGGGACAATTCTCATCACAGCGCCTCCTCCCCTGACTAAGTCAAATTATGGGGCAGACTTTGAGCCCCCCCTCTCTCAGGCAACTACCGGGTGAGCGATATCCCCCCCCCCCCCCCCCGCCCCAGCGCGCACGCCTAAGGTTAGAAGGAAAACGAAGTAACTGCCATTCTTACTTTCATGTTCGTCATTTTTTCTTACGTATATTTCTTTTAGTTATGTTCGTTTACTTCATGTTTTTTTTTCATTTCTTTCGAAAATCGCACGTCTCACCCAGTTATAGAATATGCCTCAGAGGACCATCATCGGTAAATTAACTGCGCCAAATTTTCATAGGGGGGTGCCTTAGTATGTGCGAAGCGTAAGTTAACAATAAGACAACAACAAGCGGTACCCAGCAGCACTCAACATTAATCAGTGTTTAGCCAACGCTACCCAACATTAACCAGTACTAAGTGCGTTCGGGGTAGTCCCACTTCTTCCTCTAAACGGCTTCTCTGTGGAGTTTGCATTCATAAAAAATCCATCTTTTGAGTAGTAATCCGTCTTGAATATTCTTTCATATATCAGCTCTTATGCCCATTACATGGAGGAACGCAACACCACAGAGACCGAGAGCGAAGACTCAAACCCACCGCTAACTTTCAACTAAAATTTGAAAGTTTGAAGCTGCGTGAAAGTGATGCAGTGTTTGTGTCTTCTCTCACAGTACTTCTGTTGCGCTGCTCTGTTTAAGGTATCCTAACCAAATAACCCAGCAAGGTGTCCTTTCAAGCTTTTACACCAAAACGTAACTCACAAACGAAACCAGTACGAGGTTTTTTTTTTCTTATCAACTCTCGGCTCGAATACTGGCCTTTTCGGGTGAACACAATACCTCCTTCGGAGACTCCAGTTTACTTCGCATTACAGGCTTTGCATTAAAACAGGTTTTCATAGGCCGTTGCATGACGCCTGGGGTCCTATCATCGGTTTCAAAAATGCAAAGAGCGCAGATTATTCCAGAAAAATTTAACTCGTACAGCGGTTAGGTCACCCAGGTAAGTCACCTGAATCTCAGCCTTCTTGTCGCATTAAGCCAGCATTAATCCTATTCTTGAATTCCGGATTCATTTAACGCTAAAATTAAGCAGGGCTGTTCAGACACTGGCGCACCGTTTCTGGCTTGGTGCCGCATGAAAAAAAAAAACTCTTTTCATTTAGAATTTTCTAAAAGAGAGTCCAACATGCGCATGTGGACACGTGGATGAAGATGTACAACATAATTTATTACAAGTCTCGCGCTATCAGGATCAAAGACAGCAGCTAATAAGAGATTTAATGTCACTGGACCGTAGGCCTTTCAGTCTCAAAAATTCTAGATCCATGGCCAACACGTGCCTAACGAAAACGCGCACTACAAACAGTCAACAAATTCCTAGAATGAGTGTAGTTGACTGGGCTAGTTGGTTATGCATACTTAAATTAACAGCGCAAAGAACGGACGCCGCACAAAGGAAACACACAGGACCAGCGCTTGTCCTGTGTGTTTCCTTTGTGCGGCGTCCGTTCTTTGCGCTGTTAATTTAAGTCCTAGAATGAAGCGGTATACTTGGAAATTACGGAGAAAACCTGTTTAGACTGATGTTTTACACATTATATGACCTGACCGCTTAGCGCTTTGTGTCACTTCATGTGCGAACTCATTCTGCGTTCATATGACTGGACTGGAATTAGAGTGCTGCTATGTGACTGGACGTTGTGTAGTGTTCTTTTGCAGCATATGTGGTATTCGTGTAACTGCATTCAATGTGAACTATCGTGTTATGTGAGGGGACTGTATTTTCTGTTTTTCTTCGTGTTGTTATGTGAATAGACTTGTATGAACTCTGCCTAGCTGTTCTGTATGATTTTTTTTCACTGCTGTGCTTTGCACATATCCTATCATCCTGAAAAAGAGAGGCCGGTGCTATGCAAAAGCGCCAACATTTCCTAAATATCATATCTTAACAATAAAAAAGACCAGCTGCATCTGCAATGTATTATGTGCCCCACAGCGCTTTTTGCGCCGAGAAAAAAAAACGAAGTCTACGAGACTTACATTTCTTTTCATATCACTAGATTAAAAGACTGACTGTTATATGAAAAAAAAAACAATTAAAAAAGACAAACACTTTACCGAGGAATTTCAGTCTAAGTAACATATGCTACTGAATCGTCTCAATCTGTAGTTTAAGATTCGCAGTTGTGCAAAGCATTGTGTAAGAAATATTAATCTGCACCTCTATGCACGCTTCACATAAAATTACGGCACACAACCCGCCACGGTGGTCTGTTGGTTATGGTGCTCGACTGCTGACCCGAAAGGTCGTGGCATCAGATCCCTGCTGCGGCGGCCACATTTTCGATTGGAATGAAAATGATTGGAAGCCCGCGTAATTATATTCAGGTGCATATGAAAGAACCACAGGTGGTCGAAATTTCAGGAGCCCTTCACTAGGGCATCCTTGATTGATTGATTTATTTATTTATTTATTGATTGATTGATTGATTGATTGATTGATTGGCTGACTGACTGACTGCCTGCCTGCCTGCCTGACAGCCTGATTGATTTATTGATTCAGTGCCTGCCTTCCTTCCTGTCTGTCTGTCTGTCTGTCTGTCTGTCTGATTGATTGATTGATTGATTGATTGATTGATTGATTTTCATGAGGGCACATAAACGGTAAAGAAAACAATAGTAGCCTTAACATTGATTAGTGAACACACGCATTTGTATGAATAAGCTTTTCCTCGGACGTGAACCGTTTGGTGCAGCCAGAAATTTTCCAACTTAAGTTTCATTCGCCGAATGTAACTTTTCAAACAATATGGTAAACGTAGCCACACCAACCCTATGAATTTCGTTCGACTTTTAATTCTTGCATTATCCAGTGCTGGTATCATTCAACATCTTGTTTTAATATCCCTTTTGCCGATCGGAGTGAAACGGTGAGCCATAATTAGAAGTAGGAATCACAAACGATAGCAACCTCACAGCTTTTAAAACAACTGTTGAACGAACGCCTCGAAATATAATGCGAAATATAATTATAATGCGAAGTGGGAAGTGTTGGGTTATGTATTGCCATATTGTGCCTTATCCAGGCATAATTTATATTGTGACCTTTTGTGCCATTTCTTGTTCTGAGTCAAATTCAGTATGCCTTTCATCAGTTAAGTTACCAGAGAAACCTCCAGCCAGACTTTTACGTGGCACTTTTATAACAATGTCACTAGAGCCTTCGTTTACGATGACGCTCTCTCTCTCTCTCCTTTCTCTTATGTAATAACCCAACAGGATAGTCTTAACGCGAGAACAGGTTATGAAGACGATGACGACGATACTGTGCGGAGATGAAGTTTACCGATGAGTGCGTTAAAATAGGGCGGACTGTGCAGGCATGAAAACAACAATGCATAACTTCGCACCTTTGGTTCGATCCGAAGGATAGGAGAGAGGACCCAAGGTGGAGGATCGGTTGAGCCCAAACACCCACTTTGGTGTTGAAGAGCCCATTGACGACCACTTGCAGAAGTTCCAGTCATAGAAGTCGCAGGTTACCAGCTCCAGCTGCAATAGATTACGTGAAAATTTCTACATAAGCGTGCACGCCGTAATTACTTTTCACTAATGCACACCGAAAGAGAGTGATTTCATGAGCATCGAAGCACGCAGGATCCCACATTGGAGTGCATAGCCTTGCAGCTATGAGGAAAAAATTCAGTGAGATACCTTGGTCACGTTGGGTCCGACGTTTTTGTTGAACGGAGCGAAAGGTAACGCAATGCGTTGCTTCTCCCTCCTATATGAATGGTTCATCCCGCCGGAGTTGTGAGAATTAGCTATTGCAGTCGTCGAGTCACTGTGTTTGGTCACCTTACAATCTAATTTAGAAGAGTTTGTTGCGATGTATTGGGCTAACAGAAAACCGCGAACCTTACTTTTTTTACTGCTTTGCTATCGCAATCTGCACTTAATCCTTTTGGGTGAACTGTGGTTTTCTTTAAGGCAAAAACTTGTATGCGGGACCATATGAGCTACGCAGCGATGACGACTAAAGAGGACAGTACTCTACGTGCGGTATGCATACTGTTTACTCTGTTATTCAGGTGAATAAGTGTTACAAGGCGTGTTACTTATACCAAGTCTCAGAGGAAAGTTACGATGTCAAGTTATGCTCTATGGTATGTGGTCTCCTCGAAACTTTTTCTCACATGCAGCCGAACGTTCGTTTATCTTTCTCGAGTACGCCTGTATTTTTAATTCAAGATAACTGTTACAGTCTGACGGCTTTGTGCACCTAGGGAAAACTTGATCGCGTCTGTACGTCTGTCTCTACTTTGTTGCCAGTACTAATAGGTCAAGATTTCCCCACGTGCAACGTTACCTTCCTGCAGGTGTTGGCTTCTAAGCGCTGTAATGGACCGCAGAAAAGCAAACTGGGTTTTCATCGTTCATGTGAGCTAAAGAAAGGCGTTGTAATTCGGTAAGGTTTTTTAAAGACGAAGAACTCACTTGCAGAAAGGGCCTCGCTGCCTTTTGGGAAGGTGTCACACCGATCACGGTGCACGATGGCAATATCATCGAGTGCGACGAACGCTGGCGTTGACGCAGGACCAACACTCGCCCGGAAAACCACCTTGTGTATCAAAACACAAAAAGTCGTGTTACCTGAGGTCCCCTACTTTGCTTTACGTTTTCAAATGTGGTCACTTAACCGTGCATAAGTCATAAGTGTTGCAAAAGAAGAAGAAGAAACGCCGACCACAATAAAAACTATTTAAAACAAAACGAGACGTTTCGGCTCCCACACGGGAGCCTTGTTCACAATGGGGTTCAAATGTATGATGACAAGCTAAGTACGTTTCAGTAGGTGCCGCAAGCATCGCGCATACACGTGAGGAAAGTTTCCTTCGTTGCGGTTGAGGGTGCGCTCTGTCGTCTGTATTATCAAGGATTCGAGATAAAGGCGCGAAGACAATTTTAGGGGCGAAGCTCCTTAAAGCGCCACCCGTTCGTCCCTCGTCGTTGTCGTAGTCGTAGTCGTAGTGCGTAACCAGTCTTACGCTTTGACCTCCAAGGTGGTGCCGGTGGGAGATTTCTCCTGTGCGTTGTTGAACAATAAAAAATTCGCAGCGTGCGCGTTAACTAAAAGCCGAATTCTTCTGTCTCTCATTCCCCATTAGCAGCCATTGGCATGTTCCAGTAGGAAACGTTAAAAAAAAAAGCCGACTTCTGCTGTCTCTCATTCCCAGTAGCAGCCATTGTTTACCTCCAAGGTAGTGCCTGGTGAGATTTCTCCTGTGCGTGATTAAACAATAAAAATTTTGTTCAAAACGCCGTTGATTGATGAAATAAACCAACGAAAGACGCCAGATGTTTTCTAAAAGCAAAACGAAAACACGCCAGATGTTTCTAAAGCAAAACGAAAAGACGCCAGCTGCTTAACGAAAGACGCCAGGTGTTTTCTAAAGCAGTGGTTTTATAATCAAAACCATATCGCGATACAGGTTTGTAGTTGACGATGCTCGTTGCCGTCGGTGTGTGCTCGTATGGATAAGGATGCCGCTGCAACCAGTGCAAGAACCACTTAGCTTACATTTCACCGACCACAAAGCGGTCATAATGAAAGGACAACGGAAATCAGCAATAAAAGTTTGATAAAACATTTAATCAATCGTTTCACGTCATTTTTATCGGGCGAATTAACGGAAGAAATTTCACGGTTTAACCGATGATTACTTCCAGGAGCTTCGCCCAATCTCATCATCATTCACCTCGTGGATCTGCCGTCAATTTTTTTTTCTCTTTTTCAATGATGCTGGCGTTATCCCAATTGATTACGTGGCCAGTCGTTTCGGCGTGTTCTGCTAATGCATTGGAGGCAGCGTTCTTTTTCTTGACGTCGTAGCGGTGTTGTTTCACTCTCTGCTCGAAATTTCCAGTCTCGCCCACGTAAACGTGATCGCATCCGGCACAAGGGATGCTGTATATCACTCCGGGATACTTTTCTTTTGGCAATTTTTCTTTCACTTTCACCAGCGAGTGCTTTCACTTGTGTGCTGGGACGTGGGCGATTTGTACGTTGTAGCTGCTGAATACCCGGGCCAAAGATTCGCTGATTCCAGGCACATACGGTACCGGTGCTCGCTTTTTTAGAGGATCGTCAATTTGGAGTGCAGAGCGTGACAGTCTCTTTTCAACAGAGCGAATAAAAGAATCCGGGTATCCGCTAGAAGTAAGATCGCGATGCGCCTTCAGTACGTCGGCTGTTGCATCCTTGGGGTTTGAGCAGATGCTGTTCGCTCGACGCAGCAGTGAAGAAACAACAGACCGTTTGTGGCAGGCTGGATGCACGAAGTTAAAATTCAAATAACGGCCAGTGTGGGTGGCTTTTCTGTACACGCAGACGGATAGGGCATTATTGTTGCGCTTAACCAGTACATCAAGGAAAGGAAGTTGGCCATTCTGCGATCACGTTTACGTGGGCGAGACTGTAAATTTCGAGCAGAGAGTGAAACAACACCGCTACGACGTCAAGAAAAAGAACGCTGCCTCCAATGCATTAGCAGAACACACAGAAACGACTGGCCACGTAATCAATTGGGATAACGCCAGCATCATTGAAAAAGAGAAAAAAATGTCTTCGCGCCTTTATCTCGAATCCTTGATAATACAGACGACAGAGCGCACCCTCAACCGCAACGATGGAAACTTTCCTCACGTGTATGCGCGATGCTTGCGGCACCTACTGAAACGTACTTAGCTTGTCATCATACATTTGAACCCCATTGTGAACAAGGCTCCCGTGTGGGAGCCGAAAGTCTCGTTTTGTTTTAAATTGTTTTTATTGTGGTCGGCGTTTCTTCTTCTTCTTTTGCAATGCCTCCTCCCGACCAGACGGGATTCCGACAAACCCTGGATTTCATAAGTCATAAGTCATGAGTCACTGACACCTTATACATTAAGAAGTGGTAGTGATACAAGTATTTTTAAACATTTCAATTATAACAAACAGGATACATTACAGGCGTTCATTGCCATTGTTCATGTGAGCACTCAAGGCAATATCAAGTATAACTGAGGGCATTTTTATACCGTTCCAGTCATTCATTCACCAATATACTATACGAAAGAACACGATTATTCCAGTATATTTTAGATTGTCCGTAGAAAATATTCAAACTAAAGTGAACCTGGAGTAATGTGAGTGTCATCAATTTTCACTGCCATAAGTTGCTTATGTTTTTCATGCCGCAGATAAATGTGGTCTTCTCAGAAGCCGCCCAAATAATCTTCCATCTGCGGCATCACACTAACATTTAAGCTAACTTTGAGCATTTTTTTTGTGTGTGAGTGCAGACTAATGAGCAACACCTCACTTTTGAGGCTTAAAACTAAGTAAAATATTTTGTGGCCATATATGGCCTTACTTTAGCTGCTAAACGAGAAGTGTGAAGAACCTCGAAGTCCTTACAACGCAATGAGTTTTTTAGCGCTTCTATTATTTTAAATGTTTGCCATTCATTGCCACGAACATCGGCGATTTTATTAAGACAATAACTCTTTTTAGGTATCTTTCATCCGGCATTCTTTAGCGGGCTAAGCCATTGATCAATTTAGGACCAATATAGACACCACTTTAAAAGAAATCAAACATTCACAGTGAAAAAAAGAGCGGAGCTAATCAACACAATAAAATAGAAAGCAACAAAGTATCTGGCGTAGAAAACACATGAACCAAGAAACCAATTTTAAAATGAAGATATTGCACAGCAGAGAATGCATGAAGCAATTTCGAAAATTCTAGACTGTCATCAATCGATCTCAATCGCATTCCTCTCTGCCAAACCGTTTTCTTTTTGCGTTTTTTTTATTACATTTGCCGCTATATATGTCTCCTATTTCAGATACAGGTATTATAAGATTTTCGCACCAAGAATAGAAATTTTACAAAAAGGGTCCAGCAAACTGACATATGTCCCGCCATGCGAAAGAGATTATCGAGCATTTTACGGAAAAACGCCTAGGCAGTTTCTTCGAGATATGGCCACTTAGTATCGAAGCACGGGTTAGACCTTGTGAAACTTGCGGCGGTGCTTTGAAATTTTCTTTTTTCTCACCCTATTCCTGTGGGGCACAGCAATGCGACCCATCTGCCATTCTGAGGATGTCCCCGCTCTTCTGCTTCCACAAAGGAAGACGATCATGTGGCAGCTCAGTTGGGTTTCGAGCTAACACCTGCAAAAAAAGAGAAAATTTAAAGGTAAATAAAAGTTAGTCCTCGATATGGCTCTGTTGAATCAGTATTGAATGTGAATGGCACTAGAATTTCATGCACCCCTCAGCAGTATCGCCTTACGTATTTTCTCCACTTTTTACAATGGTGTTACGTTGTGGGGGGCTGGGTCTATACAGATAGTGCTAAGAGGTGGATGAACTATGTGATTTTTTTTCAACGGCGAAAAGCAGCTATCATTTTACATCTGTTTTTATTATCCCTACCACCCCATTTCGGATGGTACGTGTCTTCTCTTCTTAATGTAGCTCCGGCAGGAGCCCTACCTTTCCTTCGCAATCCTTACACATAAAAAATGAACGCGCGACTAAGATACCTATAGTTACGCAGCTGTGAATTGCCCGTTTGATCACGCAGTACCAGACTTGGCAAGTATTTACATTGCAGGACGCATGCCACAGTTGCTGGCATCATGATGTCCGCAAAATCTTCGTAAGGTATCATGACTGTTTCATAAAGTGTAAAACGATAGGATATAACACAAATTTATGTATTTACTAAAGGAAGCATCCACCAGTGACGGGCTCTAGACACCGCACGAAGAGATAATTTGTTTTTTCAAATAGCATGAAACATAACATGCCTCATATCTATTTTTCTTAAACTCAGCTTCACAAATGGCCTCAGTAGCAGAATGAATACCACATACACGTCCCACTACATACATACAACACGCTGCACTCGAAAATAGTACATTGCATTGCTGTTACTTATTTTCTGAAAGTGCAGGATATTGCTAAAAATATATACAGGCTAATGTACCTTTGGAGTTGCGACTTGTCTCCAGAGATGATGTACCAAAACTCCGCGCATTGAGTTATCCTGCTGCTAAAGGAAAGAATCTCACTAATGAGGTCACCTTCATCTCCAAGTTTCTGCTCGTAGTTGCTAAAGAAAACGTATGAACCTGTGAGGAAATGAAGAAAACAGTTGTATTAAACAGAGGGTAACACGACATGCATTGAAAGAATGTTTGTATGAGTGCACTCATGCAAAACTATTGGAACACTGCTCAGGTCTAAAGATGTAGTCAGCTTCATTACGCATCTACAGTACGCATATTACAAATACTCAGCCTCATTACGCATTTGCAATGCGCACATTACAAAGTTTTTGAGGACGCGCACCGCGAAATTAGATCGCCTAAAACAGGATTACTCCTGTCACTTTTGGAGTATTGGGCTCGGGCTAACGGTTTTCCATCCTAGCATGCCACTGCACCTACTCAGCCCGCCTAAGCACCAAGTGCCATTTATGAAATGCCACGTACCATATTTCGGCGACGTGGAAGACAACTTCAGTTACAGTCTCAGGAAAAGTTTTGATCGAGCTGGATTGTCGCAATCGCTAGACGCCGCTGAGTACCATTTGTTCTGGGACGACGCCTTCGAAAATGAAATGATTAGAAAGGTGGCCAAAAGTGTAGATTTCGTTTATTATAATTTGCAAGAAGCTTCCTTTCAGGTGTGAAATTGAAACTAGTCGCATTGTGCCCCCCCCCCCCCCCCCCCCACTCCTGTATGGACGCGCTCCAGGCTCATTTTTGCCAACGGTGTCGCCATGATATGTCGTATTAAGACCAAATTGATAACATCGCCCCACACGTTGTGTGTGCAAGAAGCGAGTGAAAGAGTGGGAGGGCTGCCAACGATCTTTGGTCAAACTCAGCAACGTGGCGGTAGTCTCCTTCGTGCAAAAAGCGCCTGGAGGGAGTTGAGTGGATGCGGCAGGCACTGCGCACGTTCACCTGCCGAGCGTGTTCGCCCGCCGTCACGCTCGTCGCATCGTTTGAGTAGATCAGCAGAAGTCTTCTACCTTTGAACGTGTTGTGTTCGCACCGCTTGGTTTACCATGACGTGACAGACTGAAGAAAAGACGTTTCGCTTCGCTACAGCAACCACGTTACCTTACGCCAGCGTTCTGTTTAGTTAGGCCAGGTCGCATGCTAAAGGAGTGAGTTGCAAGTTCTACTTCGTATAATATTCCAAGTTGTTGTTGTCGAATTCTCACTGTTTCACTCTTGAGGTGAAACTGTGACTTTTTTTTCATTCATGCGACGTCCCAATGATGACGTAGACGAAGTTGACTGACGCGCCGAATGCACGCTATCGTTGTTTTCCATTTTTGACCATATATTTGGACCACACAACACCTTCAAGCATTGATATTTACGGCTTTCGCCTAAAAAAAAAAAAGCCCCCACTGCAAGTGATCTTTACACCGTTGCGCATAAGTGTTGATATGCTGTCCAGCTTGAATATTCTTCAATATAGTTTTTGCTTAAATATTTCTATATTCTGTGCCCTGCTGACCGACAAGGTCAATTTCTGTGCATCGAAAAAACCGACTAACTTAGAAGGTTATGGGCTCGAGCTAGTTCTACGGGTCATTAATTTGTAAACAAAGGCCAAGAAAACAAGGGGGAAAAAAAGAGACATTCGTTTCCAATAAATGGTAAAAGACAGGTTCGGGGGAATGAAAACTTTGTTGTAGTTGACGCACACATGTTTATTTTGTATCTCTCTCTCAGTTCGATCACAATTTTAAATTAAATATGAACTTGAGCAGGTAACGAAAAAATCGAAGACACAAGTGAGGGACAGCGACACGGTACGAGCGCTTGTGTCTTCAATTTTTCCGCTACCTGCTCAAGTATGCCGTGTTACAATATCGCCCAGATTTCCGTCCTCGTAAGTATGAACTATCTTGTCTAAGTCAAAGTGTCATTTGTGTTCAGTATAACTGGTCCTAGAATCGCATCATTAATTATTACCCTGGAATTTAGCATTCTTCGACACACTCGGTTCTAGCATAGCAGGGCTTCCTTGTTCCATGGGCGTGAATGTTTCATAGTTAACGCTAATTAAATAGTTTCAGGAGTGCAACATCATGTGAAAATTAAACTTACAGTGTACTTATGCGCTAATTCGAATTAAAGTTTTAAAGACGTTTATTAAAGTGGCACAGAAGGCAGCGCAGATGTCTACATGACCTCCCCACTGGGGTGCTGGATTCTTCAGCCCCTTACTGCGGCGCTATATGAGGCCTATTGTGCGGGTACAGAATATAGAAGTAAGGGCTTGAATATAAACCTAACAACAAGATGGCTCTTAAAAATCGTATGAGTGTAGGCACCATAAGCCCGCAAACTCACTCATGAGTCGACTCACTCCGGCTCACTCCTGGTCAGACCTACCAGTGAATATGAGTCTGATTGAATGTAAGTATGGATAATGTGAGGTCGAGTGAGTTGAACTCACTATATTTCTGGGTGAGCATGAGTCGCACCACGCCCTTAGCAGAAATCTATTTGTGAGTACGTATGAGTCACTCACGGCAGCACCTCTGTTTTAGTTATGAACTCATCCTCGTACAATGTTACATTGGTGCGAGGGGAATGTCTCCGCAGCGTGAAACCCATCGAAGACGCATAAGTTATGGATGAACCCTGTGACACGCACTGCCCAAGTTCCAGTACGCTCAGTGCAGTTTCTACATCTGCTTCATCATCCACTGATGTATTTGGTTCCTCCATTCCCGACAACCTTACGCCGGTCGAGCGTTCCCAGCTTCTGGGCCTGTTGGAAGAATTTCGCTCTTCTTTCGATGTCGCTCAACCTTTTCTCGGCTGCACGTCCGCCGTTACGCATCGCATCAACACAGGCGCCCAACCACCGCTGCGGCAACGTCCATCTCGGGTATCTTCCACAGAACGCCGTGTAATCAACAAGCAAGTCGACGACATGCTTCGACGCGATGTTATTCGACCCTCTAACAGCCCGTGGGCGTTTCCTGTCGTTCTCGTTGCGAAGAAGGATGGTTCTGTGCGGTTCTGTGTGGACTACCAACGCCTCAACAGGATCTCTCGTAAGGACGTGTATCCACTACCGCGAATAGACGACGCGATTGACAGCCTGCAAGGAGCAGAATTCTTTTCATCTCTCGATTTGCGCTCAGGGTACTGGCAAGTACCTATGGCTGAGGACGCCCGGCCGAAGACCGCCTTTGTCACGCCCGACGGCTTGTACGAATTCAACGTCATGCCGTTTGGGCTGTGCAATGCGCCCGCCACCTTTGAGCGCATGATGGATACCGTTCTGAACCTGAAATGGCACACGTGCCTGTGCTACCTCGACGACGTCGTCGTTTTCGCTCCGGACTTCTCCACGCATCTTCAACGCCTGCGGCATGTTTTGACGCGCTTGAGTGACGCCGGTCTGCAATTGAACCTAAAGAAGTGCCGATTTGCAGCACGGCAGCTGACAATACTCGGCTACGTCGTGTCCAAGGACGGAATTCTCCCCAATCCAGCCAAGCTTCGGGCTGTGACCGAGTTCCCCAAGCCGACGCCCGTCAAGGAACTGCGCAGTTTCGTAGGACTGTGTTCCTACTTTCGGCGTTTCATTCGAAACTTCGCGACTATCATATCGCCGCTGACGAAGCTCCTCGGAAGTAACTGGCCTCTCCATTCGTGGTCGTCAAAGTACGACGACGCTTTCGCAACGCTCCGTCGTTTGTTGACGTCGCCTCCCAAACTACGCCACTACGACCCTACGGCCCCTACAGAGTTACATGCGGACGCCAGTGGTGTTGGCCTCGGCGCTGTCCTTGCGCAGCGCAAACGAGGGTTCCCGGAATATGTCGTGGCGTATGCAAGCCGTACGCTTACAAAAGCCGAGACCAATAACACCGTCACGGAGAAAGAATGCCTGGCAATCATCTGGGCCCTTACGAAGTTCCGACCTTATTTGTATGGTCGCCCATTTGATGTCATCACCGACCATCACGCACTGTGCTGGTTGTCGTCAATGAAGGATCCCTCAGGCCGTCTCGCCCGTTGAGCACTTCGCCTGCAAGACTATGACATCCGCGTGCTGTACCGCAACGGACGCCAGCATGATGACGCCGATGCCCTGTCGCGCTCTCCCTTGCCTGACGACAATGCCCACAGCTCAGCGTCTCACCTTGCCGTTTCATCCGTCGACCTTCACACCATCGCTACCGAACAGCGCAAGGATCAATGGATTGCCTCACTGATAGACTTGCTGACTGATCCATCGGCAACACCATCGACTCGCGCGTTGCGTCGTCAAGCCCACCATTTCGCCGTTCGCGACGACCTCCTCCACCGACGCAATTACAACGGTGACGGCCGCCAGTGGCTGCTAGTCATACCCCGCAGTCTACGCTTTGACATATGCGAGTCATTTCTCTCTGATCCGCAATGTGCGCACTCCGGGGTATCGAAGACTTACCACCGCATTCGCCAACGGTACTTTTGGCGGGGGATGTACCGCTAGGTGCAGAAATTCGTTCGCGCCTGCATAGATTGTCAGCGCCGCAAAACTTCAGCGCACCTGTCGCCGGCAGGTCTGCCACCTCTACCTTACCCTGATTGGCCGTTTGGGCGCGTTGGTATCGATTTGTATGGGCCAACTTCCGCTAACGTCGGCTGGTAACCGCTGGGCCATCGTCGCTGTAGACCACCTCACGCGATACGCCGAAACCGCCGCCCTCCCCGCGGCTACGGCGCGCGATGTGGCCTCCTTCCTGCTCCAACGATTCATGCTGCGTCACGGTCCACCCCAGGAACTGCTCAGTGATCGAGGCCGTGTTTTCCTGTCCGAAGTCGTCGAAGCCATTCTCAAAGAGTGCAACGTTGTTCACCGCAAAACTGCTGCTTACCACTCGCAGACGAATGGCCTCACCGCACGCTTCAACCGTACGCTCGGCGACATGCTCTCCATGTACATCGCCGCCGATCACACAAATTGGGATGCCATTCTGCCGTTCGTCACCTACGTCTATAATACCGCCCCTCAGAGCACTACTGGTTTTTCACCTTTCTTATTATATGGAAGGCACCCGTCGCACACCATCGACACGATACTTCCATACAAGCCGGATCCATCTGAGTGTGCGCCTATTTCTGACACAGCCAGGCTTGCTGAAGAGTGTCGAGAGCTTGCAAAGACCTTTACTACACATGATCAAGAGCGGCAGAAGAGCATTCGCGCTGACACCAGCACTTCTGCGCCCACGTACCTCCCTGGAGCGCTCGTGTGGCTCTCGATCCCTACCACTGCAACTGGCCTCTCTTCAAAACTACTGCCCAAATACGAAGGCCCCTACCGTGTCGGCGAACGCACTTCCCCTGTAAACTACCTGATCGAACCCATCGAACCATCTTCGGACATGCACCGTCGAGGGCGCGACATTGTCAACGTGGAGCGCCTCAAGGTCTACCATGACCCGCTCATAGTAACCAGCTGTTAGGTCGCCCCAGGCGGCTCCCTTTTCGTACCCGGGGTAATTGTAGCGAAGCTTTGGGACTATACAGTGGGTCGTCCTCTCCAGCGCCTTCTAGTGGGTCGCCCTTCTTCGAAGAGAAAGAGCAGCTCGTGCTGAGAGTCGGTCCCCGCCTTGAACTGTCGCTGTCGTGCATCGTCGCCGAGTGCCCGGCAATAAACGTCTTAACTATATATATATATATATATATATATATATATATATATATATATATATATATATATATATATATATATATATATATATATATATATATATATATATATATATATATATATATATATATATATATATATATATATATGAGTGTGTGTTCATTTATTTGTTTATTTATTGAGTGCGTGTTAGTAAGTTCCATTTAGTTCGCCGATGTATAGGTAGACAGAGAGAAACAGAAATCACTACTCGTCTGTCACGCACTGTCTAAGCACCAAAGTGCTTTAACTGGTTACGTCCAGCTCTCTATCTTGCAACTTGCTTTAGTGCATCCTTATCATCATGTAAGCAAATAACTGGAGATCGGCTAATTACAAAGTACAAGGTGAGCTCACGGTTGCATGCGTTGCCCCCCCTGAATGACGTCACATGCCGCTTATTTCTACTGGCAAACTCACCTGTGGCGTTCCCGTACGTGTGATCAATGGATGGCCTTGCCATAGTAGTCTTGGTGTTTCCGCCACCCAACAGCCATGAAAAACGAGAGGAAGTGAATCGCAGGCTTTTCCAGGAACACCAACCATCCTCAAAGTCGCAGAAGCTATCATTTTCAGCTGTCAAATAGAAATAAAAACATTCTTCCTTTAATCATGTTGTCAAATAGGTCTATACTGCAACACTCCCCTTTACTTGCGAGTAAAAACATGACCATATAAGATGTTCCAAGGGCGTGAGAGTGGTTCACTTTTGAATGATTCTATACGGTTGTGTTTCCTATCAGGCATATTGGGTAACCACGAATCCTGCAGTCCCACGGCAAAAATTACTGGGTCATTTCATACTTTATGCCAAACTTTCCAGACATTTCACTCGACCATCTCATATTCTGTCCTGAAGTATTCTGGGAAGTCGTTTTAGTGCACTATTTGCCTCCCTACCGTATTCTTCCAGGGAAGAAAACAGTCTTTAGCAACAATTTCTTTGTTGCCGTAGTGAACCAGGCCTAACCTCTAGAAAAAAAAATCCCTGGAAAATACTACACGGAGCGCCACAAATATCTGGTGGTTGATAGGAAAATGAATGGAGCCTTCTTATTCACTCTCACTGGTGTCCGCTGTTTTGTATCAGGATCATCGTATGGCTTCGTGGTGAAGCCATGCGATGATTCTGCTACCTTTCGATATGTTTATAAAAATTCTAGAAAGTCTGCAAGCGCAACAAACTACATCACATGGCTTGATACTTGCCAGCACTCGCACTAAAAAAGTATGGAGGTCGATGACAGAGTAGTCTTGAAGTGGAAGGGGCACAGTGTTGAAAAATGAGTGGAATGACTCATGCCAAGCAACGTGCAAATTTGTGCTGCAGTCCAAGTGAAATTGCATGCTTGCACTCATTTGGAAGGGTACAGAGAAGATTCATTTGTAAAAATTTTGTGGGAGAGATTTTTTTCTTTTTTTTAGCACGACAAACATTTTTAAATTTGAGCATCTGCCACGTCCCTGTGAGAAGGCTTGTATGTCCACATCAGTGCTCCGCGCAAACTCCGGGACACGGACTGACGTGGTGGCCACGCTGCTTGCCAAATCGTATGCTGTCTTAGCTTTTTAAGGTTTTGACAAGCATTCATCGGATTTCTGCACTGCCACCCACAGAGCCTCGGATCGTTTGTTTAGAGCAGGGGTCGCGGCCCTGCGGGCCGCATGCGGTCCGCGAGGCTCGGTTGCGGCCCGCGGCCCTCATGACCTTGACTGTCTTCGCCCCCCCATTTTTTTTTTTAAATTTCTTATCAAGTATGTTCGCGAGCTACAGACCTCACTGGTCTAAGGCATTGTCTCCGTGATCCCTTGTGTTCACCTTGTTTTGAAACATAACCGTGAAACAAAAGTTATATTTATTTTACAATCGGCGTCCAGATTTGAGTAATTTTGGAGATCGGTATCGACATTTCTTTTTGGAATCCTGGCACCAAATTGCGTTCAGAAATGACCTGTATAGGAGATGCTTGGTTTAGAAATATGCTGCTACAGTGTAAAAGTACTTAGCAAACTACTTGTTCTTGTGTTTTATTTTCAGCTTGCTTAAATGTCACTCACGCCAATCGTGCCTCGGAGCCGACTGCTGCTTCGGTTTCGTACTTTCGGCTCTTCAGGAGAGAGCTGAATATTTTTATAGAAATCGCGTCGCCCGTGAAGCAAGCGGCATCAGTAGATAGCCTTTTAGCCCCATCCCTTCGGAGCGCGTAGCAAAAGCGTTGCGAAATGTGAATATATGGCTTCCTTGTCATACTCTGCAAGGGGAGAGCCTGTACAACGGAAAGTGCGAACGGAGGAGGTTGCCACACTGCGCTCTGCTCTTCATTATTTCATTGTAGCGAGGGTGGAGTTGTCAAGCAACACTTAAATTAGTGTGGTAGAGTTCGCACATATTCATTAATGAAAAATACACGAGACGATGGCCTGTAAAGTGATAGAAAAAAATAATTAAGACACTTATTGAGCAATTTTGTACCGCTTTTATGTAATCGACGACGTCGAACTAATATGTCTTACTTGTACACGAGTGCATTAGGTCAGTTCACAGGCATCTTAATTATAATTAATCATCTGCATATTTATGTAACTGTCTGAATAATTGACTATACCAATCATTCCAATAATCGTGAACGAAGATGAACTCACCACGCTTGCCTTGACAGTCCCGAAGCTTTATGCCATCTATAGCGCAATATGATTTGAAGAAACTACGTCCTTTGATGGCACATTGGATGATCACCTGCGTATAAGAAATAGCCTTTAAAAGAGATAATGAGCGCGTATTTCCAACTCTTCGAAATATCATTTTTCTACATTACATGCAATCAACATTTTGTAGATTTCAACCTCACTTCTTGGCCTGAAATTTCTGTAAAATATTTTTTTTTACTGTTAGACGCAAAAATTCATGCATTCAGACGCAAAAATTCATTCTATTGACCTTAACGGTCAATAGAAGTGGGTCCAGCGATGATTCCGCGACATATGAATTTCTGTACGGCAAACAGCTCACGTACATTACAGTGCGAAAAGTTATTGATTGAAGTTGACGGTCTGTGCAGACACGTTCACTCACATTTCTGCGAAATATTAATTACTACTTGACGTGCAATATCCTGCAAATTAGACAGGAACGCTTGTGATAATTGACTTTCGACGTCTCTAGTAACAGGTTCTGTATGTTTACTCCCGTTAAGTTTAATTGGTTTAGCTCATTGACTCTTTAGGTGCACATGTTTCATCCATAATAACCGTTATTCTCATAAACAGAGCATGCTTAACTATGCAATCAGCATTGCCCTGTAGAATCATCTAACGGAGAGCGTTTTCAAAAATGTGTCTGTGAGGGGCCTCATTGTGAACTTCAAAGCAATCTAATCCACTCTGTCCGTGGTCTATCATAGATCTGATTTACAGCAATAGAAGGCTGCGGCTTTTTCAGTTGATGTTCATCTTTATTGCACTAACCCTGAAGTCATTTTCTTGCTTGAATGATATTTCCTTCGTAGACCAGGATCCTTTCGACAACTCGTTCGTAGGCCACGCCCAGTGAGCTTCCGGCGAACCTTTTCGAGGGAGGAATAAAAGAAAATCAGGTATGGTACAACGGCAATAAATCATGAAACTGCCACAATAATCTATCGCAGTTCTCGCAATCCAAGAGGGTTTTTGCGGCTGTAGCCCGATTCGGGGACTCAAAGGCTTTCTCGCCTAGTTTGTTTTGATTGTGCGAAATAGATTGCAATATCGCGCTGTATATTGAAAAGCGTGTTTACGTGTGTGTGTGCGTGCGTGCGTGCGTGTGTGTGTGTGTGTGCTTGCGTGCGTGCGTGCGTGCGTGCGTGTGTGTGTGTGTGTGTGTGTGCGTGCGTGCGTGCGTGCGTGCGTGCGTGTGTGTGTGTGTGTGTGTGTGTGTGTGTGTGTGTGTGTGTGTGTGTGTGTGTGTGTGTGTGTGTGTGTGTGTGTGTGTGTGTGTGTGTGTGTGTGTCTGTTTGTGTGTGTTTGTGTGGCGAAAAAGTTGTAGTGCATGGCATGAGCTGCAGGGATATTGTAAGGAAAGCGATTAAGTGGCGAGTGAAAAAACTTGTGAAATAATGAGAGGGTTGCAATGCGTCGGCGACAAGAGAAAGGTGTAAGTTACACTCGGCTTTGAGGGATGAAACACTGATGTCGTATGAGTACGAAGCATAAATGAATCTAGCTGCACGATTTTGAATGGCCTCGCGATCCTTCGCCATAGGGAGTGGGAAGGCGTAGCCCGTCGTCGTGACACCGCCCACTTCGGCACTGTGACACGACGTCAGCGAAACGTCATCGGTGCACAGCCAGCGGCCGAGCAGGGCTTCTACCACATGAGCAAGTGTTTTGGCATTACCGCTTCTCCCGGTAGTCTCGGGCGCTACAAAACGGCAGAGGGCAGCTCAGGAAAATGAAAATGCGGACTGCGTGGCCAAAACTGCATCAGCACTGTTGTCGTTTGTGTGGGGTAAAGGGCTGAGAGACTTGAGGGGGCAAGTGCCCCTTCTGCATCCCCCCTGCCGACGGCCATGCCCGCAATGAACGGACCTGCTTTTACATGGCAATAAACATCTGTCTCCTGCTTGTCTTAGATCTTACTAGCTGTATTTCTCTCCTTTAAGGAACTAAACTGACACTGACAAGTGGTTGCCCGCAATACATTTCGAAGCAAGTACATCCTTTTAATGTAAATCAGGTGTTCAAAAGCGAAATTGCTCTTGGTCTTCTTTATTATATAAAATTTTCGGCAAGTTCGTTGTGCATAGTTCAGAGTATTCAACGAGACATCTGGAAACAGGCTCTATGCTCTGTAACGACGACGAAATATTCCCCTGAATCGCTTGTTTACATGTTCAAATATTTATTTGCACATTTAAGCAACATTCGCTCACGCGATACTTCCTTAACTAACACGAGCGCTTCTTTTTCTTTTCGTCGCTTTCTTTTTTTTATGCCCCTATTCCAGGAAGTCACGCTCTTTGCGTTTAATTTGCCCTTCTTCCTCGATTTCAAGCAGAAAAGATATTGTTACTTACCCTGTACAAACACGTGAAGGAGATATGCATTGTTCTCCCCGTTGTTCTGAGGTAGACGATAGCGAAAGTCAAGGCACTGGGTTTCGCGGCGGCCAGTCAGCTTTGGTGACGTCAGCATAGCACTTGTCTCGTTACCTTTTAACTCCAAGTACAACAGGCCACCTGTGAAAAAGTTGGATGTTACCGTCGACGTACACAGAGGTCAAAGAGTATTACCAACTAACCCAGCGGCCAATTCTTGTGCCCCTTATTAGACCTGTTAACGGAACTCAAATATTATACCTGTTAACGGTACTCCACCACATGACGACCACAGTATTGTTTGTTTGTTTGTTTTTTCGAAGCAGTTTCCATCAGTGGCGTCGTTCTGTGGTGACACACCTGTCTTCCACGCAGAAGGCCTGGATTTGAATCTCACTCGAGTAGAAGTTTTTCATTCTTTATTTATTAATTTTCATCTATCTCGATTTATTGCTCACTGGCAATGTCGATTTTTCATTCACAACCAACGACGACGACGCCGACAAGGGAATGTCTGCGAAACGAGCTATTTAACGCTGTCACGTTAAAACGCAGACTATTTCGCAAATTCTGTTGCATCAGCACTAGTAATGACGAGGAAAGCGTGGCCTCTAGATGTCTTTAGAAGAGTTTACACCGCGCCGAAGGTTATCGCGATTTCAACCATTAATCAGCACAAGGCGCCTCGGTGCAAGCGCCGCCACTTGCAGGTTGTAGGCACCTTTTAACCCACACCGCGCCGCCGTTTCTCTGCGGGAAGACATACAATTGGTTCTAAGGTGCCAGGCCGAGTGCAGTAACTAGCGCAAAGACGTTGCTGCATACGCGTTGGTTTTGAAGTTATTAGATCAGTTATTTTGTGTGCCACCGTGCATTGGTTCACATGCGAAACGCCAACGAATGTTTCGCTTCCATGTTAACAGCGAGCAAAGAAAAAAATGGGAGACGCAAGTGAAACGCGACCGCTGACATCCAACAGGTAGCACTAAAATATGCGATGTTAGTTGTTGTCTTTTGAACAAATTTGCGCCCGCATTAAATACTTGCCACGATATAGCTGCATAGCGTAATTATTGTGTGAAGCTGCTATTGCAGCGAAGCTGTTAAGCTTTTTGTTACGACGTGCAGAATAAACAGAAGCTGGGCCCAGCTTGCCTACACCTACTTAAGCCAATTCAAGGTTAGTTAAGCCTAGTTAAGACAAGTTAATCATTGCTCAGCCTAATCAAGCTTAATCAAGCCAATCTATACTAATCGATAGTAATCAACACTGATCGACGCTAAGTGATACAAATTCAGGCACGAGATGAAACCGAGCTTAGAAAAAGCCTATATAAGCCACTATATTCCGGCCTATTTAGGATTGGACGAGACAATCAACACTAGTGGGTACCAATCAATACCGATCGATGTCAATTAAGCCGGATTAGGCTGGATAAGTGGGAACTATGCCGGGTAACGCTAACCCGGACCAAGATGGCCTAAGCATGTGGTAGGTAGGACTCGACTAGATTGACTTAGGCCGGTTTTAAACCAGATCAAGCTGATCTAGATTAGGCAAGTTCTGATTAAGCTAATTCTGAACAAGTTAATTTTGAGTTTAGAATGCCTAGCCAGTTGGGTCACTGAATACGACCACATTATATTCATCTGAATAAACCTTCATTTAGGCAATGCCAATTAGGCTAATCTTGAACAAGTCAATCTTGAGTAAGTTGAGATGGCCTAGTCAGTTGGGTGACTGATATGGTCACATCAAGTCAATCCGAATTAAGCTAATTCCCAACAAGCCAATGTTGACATATTCCAGATTGTCTAGCCAGTTGGATGACTGAGTTTGACCTCATTAAGCCCATATGAATTTGCCCGAATTAATCTCATCCGGATTGTCCCTGCCAAAGTACCAGTGACAAACCCGTGTGAAGTTAGTACCCTACCCGTTTTTGCTAAAACTACACAACGCCAGACATGCTACCACGAAACTAACCGTGAACAAGACAGTTTTGATACACAGAAAGCTTATAGAACGGCCACAAGAGAATAATGACCCGGTCATGTACGTCATGACAATGCATGACAGGATTTTCGTGTTATGACCAGTCATTACGTTCGGGATACGCTCTTCTCGCGCATTGCGATTTTATTGCGATAGCAATTATATGGACACTCGCGGCTGGTATTCGCCGTCGGCGTCGGCGTCATTTGCCGTATATGTATATGTATATATATAACCGGGCCCGCCGGTCGTTCGTGAGCGTGAAAAGACGCGAGGGGGGGGGGGGGGTCCCTCGAGCGACCTTCGATTTTACGAGCGGGGCGCGCGCGTTATCTCCCCTTCTCGGCGGCCGACAGCGGACAGGGGCGGGGGGGGGGGGGGGCGTGGGGGGGGGGGGGGACGACGTTCGATTTTACGAGCGCGGGCGCGGGCGCGGGCGCGCGCTTTATCTCCCCTTCTCATCTCCCCTTCTCGGCGGCCGGGCCGGCATACCCTTCTGCGTGCTGCGCTCTCAACGCGAAGAGAATTCTCTTAAACAAGCGTTTTCTAGAGTTGCGTGAGATCGGATCCAAAAAGAGTTAGCTGCCAGCCTCACTTCGTATAACATTACAATTTTTTGCTATCGCATTCATTGCTTCACCCTTGCGGTGAAACTGTGACTTTTTTTGGTATACATCAAGTTAATAAAAAAACCCGCTAAAGAATCATGACAGGGTCTTGTATGTCATGACGTACTTGACATGCATGACATGATTTTCGTGTTATGACCAGTCATTTATGTTCTCAATACGCTCTTGTCATGCGGTGGCATTTGTGGCATACATCAAGTTAATAAAACGGCCGCTAGAGCATCGTGACCGTGTCATGCCTGTAATAGCTCACATGACATGCATGACATGTTTTTCGTGCTATGATCAGTCACTGAAGTTCAGCATGCGCTCTTGTCGTGCCACGCCGGTATTAGTATACATCAAGTTAATGAAACTGCCATTAGAGCGTCATGACCGGGCATGTATGTCATGTCAAACGTGACATGTTTTAAATGATTTTCATGACATGACCAGTCATTTATGTTCATCTCATGCACCCTCGTCATGCCATGTCAATTTTGGTATGCAACAAGTTTATCAAAAGAGCACGAAGACTCAGGCGACCAGTTAGATCTATGATCAATAGATAGGCTCAAAATGCCTTTGGTTCGCCATGAAATGCTTCGCGTTTAATAATAACTGCCTAACCTATTGGTGGGTAATAATATATGTGCAAGCCCCAAGGGATCAACTGAGCCTAATTTCTGTGCACTTTCTTCAAAGTGCCCCTTAGCTGCATGGCAGGCAGTGCGAGCGAACGGGAACGTTTGAACCAATATGGCACCCACAAAATCAGCTCTCCACCATGTAGCTTAGCAGGCGGACATATCAAGACACCCTAATTCAGCGTTTACCATAGCACCTCATCTTCATCCAGCTACCGTTGTCAACATGGTGGCATGTCGGTACACGGTCGACAACGCAATGCAAGCTTAGCTGTACTGCCCTAATTGACAACTTACCAGGGGTAATATAAATGAGAACTAACAGACAATCATGCAAAGAAAATATATTGTATGTAATTAGTAGTAATTGCAATGTAAATGTGAAGAAGGATAAGTGGACGAAAACATAACTTGCCGCTGGCAGGGACTGCACCTGCGACCTTCGAATAACCTCCGCCTAACAAAGAAAAAAACGAGCCCTTGAATTTCCACTTATTTCATTCACTTACCTGATTGTGTGTTTGTGGTGTAATCAGGACCTCTAAACGAAACCCGCTTTTGGTCCTCAAGCTGCCATTTGCCGTAGCGTTCGTTTCCAAGGTCGTAGCCACAGCTGTCACCCCAGTCGAAGTCGCAGGAACCATCCTTTGGCTCTGAAATATTTTTATGTATAGTAGAAAGAAACAAGACATCTTTTACGAGAAAAATTGCAAAATTAGTGCTGTAAGCTAATAATGCACGAGAGCTTTGTGTGCGTTTCATGAATAACAAACACTTAGAAGGATAGGTACGCAGGTGTCGCTTTCGCATTTCTTTAAAAACAATACCGTTTGTTCTATTTTTTACTTGATTCGCGTCTGCACTATCACTGGAACCACAAAACGGAAGTTTCTTCTATTTCAAGGGATGTTCAAGCCAAGAAACAAATTCAAGATAGTGAATTTGGGGCCAAGCTACCTTTACAAAAGTAATATACGAGCAAAAGTGTCCTGACAATTTATTTACTACTAAAAGCCTCCAAGAGATTTCTGTTTGATGAAAAAAAACAACAGGAAATCACACTTTGTCTACTTTCATCTTTACTGTAGCTATATTATCAAGACAGCAGACTAACGTGCATATGGAGTATGTCGAATATGATATTATCGTTTACTTCCGATATTTTTTCTAGCATGCGAGAAAGTGCAAGACTTCATTTTCGATAGTGGACATTGCATATTTCAGTAGTCTATCTGTTCTCTTTATTATTATGCATTAGCAAAGAGCAAAAACCAGACACAGCTCTTTGCTAATTGTAGATGGCATAAATGAACATACGAACTCAGTCGGCACTGAAGGGGCTGACGACCGGCCAGCACGTGTAACTAGATGCTAGCAGAGGGGAAAGGCCTTGAATTAATAGTGAGAGAGTCGAGAATTTTTTTCCCGATTTCAATAGAATTTTTAACAGCGGAGCTGTTTGTAGCAACAGTTGGCGGTGATCCGCCGACAAAAACTATCATCATCACCAGCCAGCACGCGCTATCTTCGATCTCTACTTAAGGCCTGACCATACGTACGCTTCGCTGCGTGTCAGCGCGTACGTGTAGTCAGGCCTTTACTCTTCATCCTCTTCTGCTTCACCCCCAAAACACGTGCGCCGATTTGACTGGCGTGGGATGGAATAACTATGACAGGCTAGAGAACAAGCGCAGAGAGAGAGAGAGAAATATTTAGAGAAAGAAGAGTTAGAGAGAAACAGGAGAAATTCTGGTGGAAAAAAATTCTGGACGAGGTGGCATTCGAAGGTCCGACCCACGATCCGAATACGTGCATCGTAACCACTCGGCCATTCACGCACGCTAGCACAGCATAACGTATGCTTGTATAGTATGGTATACCAAGAAGGTGGGAAACAGAAATGAGGGTAAGAGAAGGAAAATGAGGAGGGGAGAGAGTAAATAATAGCATAGAAAGAAAGATAGAAATAAAGAGAAAGAAAGGGAGGGAGACAGAAAGAATGACAGAAAAAGAGAATCAAAGAAAAGGAAACATACAGACAGAAAGAGAAAGAGATAGCACGAAATAGAAAGCGAGAAATAAGAGAGAGAGAGAGAACGGAAAGAAACAGGAAGAAAGATAGGAACGAGAAATAGAAAGAAATATATAAAGAGAAAGAAATAGAAGTAAACAGAGACAAGGAAGGCATACCAAATAAAGAGAAGAGAGAGAGAAAAGAAAAGAAAGAGTTCAAGAAAGAGAAAGAAGGAAGGCCGCTCAGCTCCACACTACCTTCAGGCTGCGCACTGCTAGTGCGCACCTGAATTAATATTTTATATCTTAAAGTCGTTTGAAAGTCGCCAAAGCTAAAGTACCTGGATATTTTTCTGGAAAGTACTGTCTTTCTTTGAACCGAGCCGCCAGGCCGCGCGCTCTCCTCTCCCGCCTCTCCCGCCCGGGAAAGGTCACGAACATCGCGCCTGTTATCAGCGTGGCATAGCATTCTTGATAGGAAGGTGGCAAGATCTGGGTTATATGGCCGGCGCCCGCACTGCGGCCGTTTGGGAGAGAATATAGAGGAGGTTCGGCCTGTAGGCGGAGGAGGTTCAGCCTGTTGGCGGAGGATATGGAGGAGAGTGTCGCTACTTTCTATATATAGCCAAAGCTGGTATGTCGCGTCGCCTGGTGGACAAACTTGTAAGTGCGTGAACGAGTCGTTCATATTGCTGTGCATTACCTGTGCAGTGGACTGCTCTACAACCAGCGTGCGCGTATATGCGGCGTGCCGCAGCGCGCGAGCTCAAACCGCCGCAACACAGTTTTGATTGGCAGGGCCTCACTTGTTTGCCGGTGTATAATAGCTGTCGCGCTCATCTACACGCTATGTGGTAAACTTCCCGCTGCACAAAAGAAAACGGGTACCGTAAAAGTAGGTGTGAGTCCCTTTAAGGCGGTTTTAGAGCGTGGCTATACGGGCTAAAAGAAAATAAATTTCGCTCTTCTACCAGGCGACCTTGCTGCAGCCTTCGCGCGCTTGCTGGTAGGTGAAGTGTTGCCCCAACACGTTTTTTAGCCGTGGTGGTGTTATTGTAACGAATCAAACCTTTCCCTAGTGGCTTGAAGATTAACACCCTTATTGCAGGAGTTTTGCGTATCAGAACCAGGATATGATTACGAGGCAAGTCGTGGTAGGGCACTCCGGACAAGTTATGACTACCCGCGGGTTTATTTTCGTTAATGTGCACCTGAATTTTAAGTGCACCACAGTTCTTGCATTTATCCCCCCTTCCGTATTGCGGCTGGCTAAACCTAGAACAGAAATCCCGTCATCGAGCCTAGCTGCGCCTTACCATACCTTCTAAGTCGTGACTTTACTAAAAGCACGAATTTCTGCCATTCATTTAAGATATATCGCAACACAAGGCTGGGGAGGGAGACCCCCGGGGAGTGACAGATATAAGGCGCCACCTATCGAGTTGAGTCCTCATACGCAACCGAGCGCCAGGTCGGAGTGCCTCTCTCCTGCTTAGAAAAGCCAACGGGCGCCCGGCATCAGTGGGAAACGAACCCAGTACCCCCCGCATTGGAGGTAAACACTGTGCTATCCCTCTGTCAGTTTCACCTCACAGGCGTGTTCTTTTCCTCTTCGTGTGCGAGCGCTAGCCCCGCTTTTCGTTTTGGAGATGTCTCCCTCATTCTGTGCTACTAGCAAGATTGTGCGTAGCGAATCACGCTACTTTCTCCCTGCAAAGCCACACAAACGTTGCGTATGTACGGTGAGATCAGATGGCGTAATATGGAAGTCACTGCGTTGTCCGACGCGTCGGATGCCCATTTCCGACGCAACTGACACGATGACTTCTTGTATCTCTGGGCAGTTACTGTGTTTTTGTTGTTCTTCTGCACAAGACTTCTGCATATATTGCATATCCCAGCAATAAACCAGTGGTTGGTAGTTCAGCGCCTTCATCTGTCATTTATTTCGCCGTCCCGTGTCCAGCGCTGTTTGTTCCCGTCCTAATCACGTACCAACCAGCCCGGTTATGCTGAACGCCCCTAGAAGTCAAATGCTATTGTTTTACAAAATAGGAGACAGATTTCAAGCAACTACTGATTCGTATTCACGCAATGCCCTACGACTGATACAGCCCTTACAGGTACATTGATTTAAGGACGGCACGATAGATAGGGTAAACGTACAGATGCTCTCAGAGTGATTCAGGTCCGCCTCGGTGAAACAGTGATTACTAGAGGCCGGATTTTTAGGCACTAAAAAATCGCGTTTTAGGCGCCAAAAATCGGCAGGCAAAACACAGTTTTAGGCCCCCAAAATCGTAAATATAGGCACAATAAACTTTTTACAAAAACTCAAATTTTCGAATAAAGACGTGCGCGACCTAGTCTACGACAGGAAAACAAACAAATGTTATATTTTATGATGGCACAAAGGCGTTAATGGTTTAACATAGCCATGCAATGGTCCCTTTTCGGGCACGGTTTCCAGAACGCGGTATCTCCTTTTATTATCCAGAATGGTGAGTTAAGTGTCTACCATCGAATAAGCACGCTCCTCGGTCTGTTTCTTTTCGGCATGGCTGGGAAGGGCAGCACAGGATTCACTAGCCAGACAGCTAAAAGGCCAGAATGGTCTGTTAGCCTCGTATTGGTCGGGTCTAATCGCGCGGGGTCAATTTCTCCTCTTTTTGTGAACACCATAAAGGGCCCCTTACCAGGTTTGAGCGTTTCGAGCTAGAAGTGGCAGACGTGATCGTTAGCGAGCATGCACTGCTCGCTAACGATCACGTCTGCCAAGATTTGCAACGCTACGCGCCCCAGAAGAGGTGAAATGTCAGACTGAACGCCGCTTGCCCTTGATCTCACGGGTGCGAAAACCAATGTGGGGGGAGGTGAAGTTCAAGAAGGAATGGTCCTGCGTACGTCACAGTAGTACGTGACACTGCGAGAATTATTCCAGGCTACATGTGTAATTTGTGCACTCTGTTGCTGGAATAGAAGAATTAAAGTTAATAGAAATAATAAAACATACAAACGGAATGTGTGCACGTTTTCATTTATTTTTTTTTCTTCTAATCGAGAGCGATGCAAGATTTAGCTGCCTCTATTTCTTTTCTGTTCGTATTCTCGCCGTTCACGCGTCGTGTCGGCGCCAGCCCCGACAACGCTTAGCATGTTTTTTGGTGCATCGTCCCTTACAGCACTTCCAGCGGTGCGACGCGCTGTGTCGTGGTAAGCATACAGGATCCACGCCAGCCTCTCCATACGCATAGAGGGATCCATCCCACAGAAACAGGCAGTACACTATAGAGCGAACGCCGAAACGATACAACACCGCTTGAGCGCACGACCTGGCTTGGGCATATATGTCATGTGCACATAGTGTAATCTTGCATGCGCATGGCGCGTTGATGCGTCTACGTCGTGTGATCTTCCTGCTCCGAGTTTCTCTGATACCGAAGGGGGGCAGGCAAGGAATTTGGCTTGCGAGTGGCAAAGGTTTCAAGCTCACCTACCGGCATCATGCTTTCGCGGCTCGTAATGAACCGATTAAAAAGTTCTAGAGGTACAAAGCTCTTCATTGGGCACGCAAACACTTCCAGTATCTGAATAAAATTTCTCATGTCACCTGGTGAAGCGCCCTTTAAGTAAATTACAAACGAAACAAAAGCCATGTGGACATCTGATTTTTTTACCTACTTTCTACTTTCCCCTGACGGCACTCCATGGTTTCGCATTCGTTCTCCATATTCCTGCTGCTGCGCACAGGCATCTCCTGTTTCCTGCCCCCCCACCAACACTGGACTGGAAAACCGGCGGTAAACGCCGCCCGCCGCGTCCTCGGCCATGGACGCCACTCTCCTCTTCTTCCCCTCTCTTCTTCCCCTCTCCTCTTCCCGCCTTTATTTTCCTCTCCCCATTCCACTGCACATGCTGGGACGTGCTCCCATTTAGGGTTGCAGAAATAGTGTCTTTTCCCCTTCCCCTGCTCCAACCGCTCGCGCCATGTCAGTGCCGTGGGGTATAAGGCAGCCGGCGCGTCCCACTTCACTGCTGCTACCGGTTGCTTCCCGGATGTTTGCTCAACTAGGGAACTAGGTTTTTGCACCCCATAGAGTTCCGAAACGTCAATTTTGCCCAGTAACATGAATTACGGTTTCAAACTGTATTCGAAAACAAAATTTGAGGTTAAATAGCGTTCATATAGGCACCAATTTCGAAAATAGGCATTTATGGGCACTTATAGACATTTAGGCACAAACTCCAAAAATAGGCATTTATAGGCACCATAAAAACACTATAAAAGCCCTAGTTAACTCCTAACTCATGCTCATATATCAAAGTGGCGCGATAGGAACGCAAGGAACAAAATAGGCATTTGCCTAAAATCCGGTCTCTAGTGATTACGGTACTCGGCTGTTGACCCGAAGGATGCGGGTTGAATCCCGGCCGCGGCGGTCGCATTTCGATGGAGGCGAAATGCTAGAGGCCTTTGTAATGTGCAATGTCAGTGCATGTTAAAGAACACCAAATGGTCGAAATTTCCGGAGCCCTCCACTATGGCATCCCTCATAAGCATTATCATGGTTTTTGGGATGTACAACGGTAGAGAGAGAAAAATAAACGTTTATTTCGAAACAGTGTTCCGAGCAGACGTAAAAAAAAATAAGAATGATTCGGAACTGTGGAAGTGCGGCCGTTCGCCGGAAGATTAAGTCCAGTGTTTCAATACAGGTGTGGTCTGTGCGAGCACAGTCTAGGAAGTATGTCCGTATGCCTCGTTCACATGTGCCTCTGCAGTGATGTTGTCTTGCGCAAAAAGGCGTTCGTTAGCTGTAGCTTAGCTTTTCATAGGAGGGTTGGGCAGATAGCGTCTGCAACACGCTGTGTGTGCGTGTACTTTGGAGCAGGTGCGCTCGTGCATGCCCGGTCAAGTGTTTGGGTGCCTGTTATCATTTGTTCCGCTTGACGCGATTTATTTTTCCGATATCATTATCATGCATGGGGAGTCTATTTAGGGTGCGCGACTGTGACTAACGCTGGAAAAGCCCGACGTTTTGCTTAGCGCAAACCAAAATTAACATAGGGGTGCGCACCCGTGTCTCCTTTCGTGGGGCATTGTTTTTTTATCTGCATCGTATTATTTTGTTTTACTGATCGTGCAATAGGCATTCCTACGTAAGCGTCTACTTACCGGTGCAAACTTTGTCGTCCAAGCTCAAATCGTCGACGGCGAAAACTCCTTTCTGAGGTGGCTTCATCGTGTAGTAACGTATATCAATCTGTTATCATTGAGAAGAAGAAGAAGAAAGACATAAGCACAGTTACGCGATCTTTCACCCCCCTCGACATTGAGAATTGCACACCTTGCCACATGTGAAACCTTTTATTTGCTTTCAAGTCCCTATTACGTCTGCATACGTTCACATAATATTCAGAGAAAAATGACAGGGAAGGAAGCGAGAGCAATTTGCAGTAGTCACCTTTTGTTATTCAGAGAAACACACAAAAAGAAATAACGTGAACCCACTACTAAACATAAGAAAAAGTTGTGGAGGTGTAATCCGGCGAGATGTAAATATTCCGGCGCGTTTTGCATGAGAACATTGAATCCGTAATAATTTCGCGTGTATAACACAGAAACATGACTAACGTAGGCAATATCTTAGCCGAAGACACGGAAAACAGATTTCACAGTTCAATCAATTAGCAAAGCGGTTGACCAAATGTATACCAGGCAAGGCAGCTACATTTGCTGTCAGAGTTTAAGCACTTTATAGCAAGTGTTCATGTCAAAACGTCGCCAAATAAATGTAATAAAAATGGTACTTGCTAGGAAATTCCACGGGAAAAAGACATTTCCGTTCCTCAAGGTAAGTAAGGAGAAATTCGTAAACAGGTGGTGGGTGCTGCAGCCAGGATAGCCTGTTAATGTTAGTTAAAACAGGCATCGCGCGGACACGGCGAAGAAATTACCGAAGGCAGTGGCACAGCATTTTAATGTAGCAGGTCACAACTCCAATGACCTCAAACTCTACATACATCAGTAAACCTACCGGTCCCGAAGAGACAGAAAATATACAGAGTCATATCTCATTCACAAATTCAATACACCCCAGCCAGCAGGTATAAACGTTTCAAAGGGAGCTCTTGAGTCCAGGCGATATGGTGCATACCCAACGGAAAATGATAAGTGTTAAATACTTCTAGGAATTTCTAACTTGCGATTGTTAAGCGCTGCTTTCCTTGGACAACCATAGTTACCGCAATGGTGCTATATCGCGCATAATATACCGATCTCACCACGAGTTGCACTACGCCACCGCTTCCGCAGTGCATGCCGGTACACTACTCGGTACGTTCAGCTGCATCGCCGAGCTGCATCAGCGAGCTGTACCAGCCGTAATTTGATGAATTGCGATGGTTGGGTTCACATGCTGCGATGCTACAACAGCAGCCTGGAGCAAAAGGTTTCGGATTTTACGTGTTTTCAAAGGGTGTCAAACTCGACAGGATTGTGTGCGACAGCCAACGAAGTCAGACAGACCGGCAAGTATCGCGCACTTCGAACGTGTTGTTTAACGGGTTTGTGAGTTCAGTGTGTATGATATAATGATAGATAGTTTATAAACTGTCTAGCAGTGCTCTGTTGCATCATAACAAAGTTTCTGCGCCGCTGGATGGGCCGATCAGCGACAGCAAAACTTCATGAAACGTGTGGTCGATCCCTTTGCCGAGGCGATCGCCGCCAGCGGCGGCAGACTGGATAAAACGTGTTTTCTGGGCAAAACAGTTATCACCTAAACGGACCATACACCGAAAGCGATGACGACTGTGAAGTGTATTGCTTGAATGAGGCCTGTGATACAAAACAAGCTTATAATTACGTGCTGTACATGTACAGCTCGCGTCATGCAATACACGGCGAAAACTCGGCCGTGCCAGCATCGCAGCCAACGACGCTGCCGGTGTTTCCCCATTCTTTCTAATACGTGATATTACCATGAACGCAACGTAAAGTGGCAACAGCGGTAGCAAAGCTTAGCTTCATATATGAGCTTAGGCGGCTCGTAATGTACCGAACACTTCACTTTCGAAGTGGTAGGCCTGGCGACGATATCAGCGCCCATCTGTCCGCTGCGGCCGCCACCGGTAGCCGGAGTGGACCATTGCTCATCCGTCGCATTGCGTGTCTCACCAAAACCTCTTACTGACTCATCCATCTCTTGTGGAGTAGAAAATATTTTGCCGTTCACAATTTTTCCGTGACGTTAAACTTTTGCAACGGCATGCGGCCAGTCGCCGTCCCATGGACCTTCCTCCATGCCGTGGACGCGCTTCTAGCGTGCTTCACGGTGTTCGAAGCGAGGCCCTCTCGACTGCCCTGGTTTCCTCGCGTCCAGGCAGGCGGTCGCAAACTTCGTCTTCCAGAAGAGCTGCTGTTGGTGGGAACCGGACTGAAGAGCCGATGAAGATTACGAGAGGTTTATTTTACATTTTTACAGTTGAAAGGTCAAAACAGAATCCGCTCCTCAGGCATTCGCTTGCCGCTTTTACCCCCTTCGCAGTCCCTAGACGCCAGGCCTAGGGAAACAGGGGAAGACGTTCTCATCCAATCAGGTCGCCAATCCTGAGGGTCATCTTGTCGGCACCGCCTCCCCAACACACACACACAACCCAAACACGTGTATTGTTCCTGCGACGCTGTCGCATCGGGGAAATCACGCCTCCAGCATACGGGGAGCCCGTCGTCTCGCCGCTCGGGCCGACCACCCATGCTGTCAACCGGTGGCCGCAGGCCTGGCAACTCCAATGGCATGCGCCTGGACAGCTGGTGTTGATTTGAGCGTCGGCGGCCTATCGGCCGGGGACACTCAGCGTGGTGGTCCGAGGTCCCTCTTCCGTCTTCGGCGGAAACTCGGCGTCGCATCTTTTCCAGGGGCACAAAGGCGCCATGTGTCGCATTTCCGCGCCGGCACCAGCGACAATTTTGTTGTCCCGACTAATTGCAACCATGCACCTCCTGGTGCATGAGAAACAGCCGGGCGCCTTCGCGCTCCTCCGTATCGCCGCAAAGTGAGGCGGTTGCCTTTCTTCCGTCCCGGCGCCCGCGGCAAAGGGTGGCTTGCCGATCGCAACAGCTCCTCCGGGGCCAGGAAACTCTCGAATGGCCAGGAACCCAATTGCTGGCCATGAAGAGGGGTCTCGGCGTTCACGATGACTGCAGACATGCAGCTCGAAGAACCTCACACAAACAAAGGGAAACAGCAGAAAGAACGATCCAGGCGCCACAACACTACACTGCGCACAAGCGTCCAGAATCTGCCTTCAACTCGCCAGGCTTATCAAAACAAAATGCTCATAGTACAAACTCAAAATTATGAACCTCATTAAAATTTCGACACATGAGAGGCCCATCACGCAAAGCAAGTGACCATATTCCCTCTTAAGTACCACGCAAGACAGAAATCGTTACGAAATAGAATAGGTCGACCCCACTTGGGAACTATTCAGTCAATAGTTACAACGCATCTATAAATCAAAAGATCGTAAGTGTAGGCTCCTCCTTTACATTTCAATTCAAGCTACCACGTTCTTCGGCATTTCGCTTCCTTTTTCCTTTCTTAGGCCGGACCGAAAAGTGGTGTTCTTGGAGGACAGGGCTCCATCGGAGCAAGCGTTCATCTTTTCAGAAGATCATTACACTTCCGCGGAGTCAGACTATCTGGGAGTAGGATGACAATCACAGACCCATAAAGAAATCAATATCCTCTCCCGGCAACGTGATCCGTACGTGACTCAGCCTTTCTGAACTTACACTTATCGCAGTTTCCGGCTTATGCGATCACATGATCTTCAGGCATCGATACAAAACAAAGGGGATTAACCTACCCACGAACACGCCTGCCTCTTTAATCTTATAACCTACCGCCTCTTAAAATGAAACGCACAAAGCTCATCTGAGAGCTTTAACTTTAGGCTACACTCATTCTTAGAGCACCGTAAAACTTTAAAGTACACTATTGACCGCACGCTCATTCATTCTAAGAAACATTTGTCCAAACGTGAGTCTGTAATACAACCTTACGACGCACAGCTCACACTGAAACGGTGCTCTAGTACCACGCGTATCGAAAACACTTTTTATAAATCACGTGTGGTTCCTGTAAATAGCCTTACATGCTGGTCATCTCCATGCGCACGCAATGAAAATTTCACTATCTCCGCGCCAAACTTATGCATTTTGCTACACAATTTGGTTTTATTCTAAAACCTTCCTCGAAATGCTCTATCACATCTCACCGACACATCAGTGACAGCCAACCCTATTCAAAGAAACTCTTGACGAACACTTAAGGTACCAGAAAAATACACAGGGTTCGCGCTATTAAACCTTCATCACAAACAAATCCTAATGGTTAGCGCGACTACAACACCCTCATCACACTTTGCTATCGTGTAGCACCCATTCTTAAAAGCTCGCACCGCATCTTAGGAACTACTCAAAGCTAACTGAAGTCAAACCCAAAGAAGTTAATCACTCAAGACTTCCTTTGCATACGCGCGCAAAACACACTGCTGGACCGTGCCCCGTTTCTCTTAATTTGCGAATTCTTTTGAATCGCACCCGATGGGGTCTTGGTCCAGGCGACTTTCGAGTTCGCCCGCAGCTACAGAAGGTGCCCACCTTTACTCGCTCTCTGCGGCCCATCTTTGTTCGGCAGTTAGGCCGCGTTCCTTCTGTTCCGCGAAGGGAAAGCCATAAACGGGGGACAAAAACGAGTCTTCCACCTCCCTTTGTACTCGCTTCCTCGCGGCACCCCTCTGCTGTGGCTTTTCGTCGCAGAGATGAGTCTTGTTTCTCGACGCTGCGCCTCTTCCGCCGCTTGCGCCTGACCATACGCGTCAATGGACTTTCTCTCGACCTACGCGCTGTCCTAATGTGTGGTCTCATTTGCAGCGGGGAGAAATCTTTCACAAGTCTTTGCTGCGCGGACTGCATCAGCCTCTTCCTTTTCTTGCGGTATCTGAAACCGTCCGTCCTCGCTGCACGTTTCGCGATAGTACACTCGAATCTACCGAGTATCGGGTACCTATCGTGCTCAGACGCCTTCACAATCGCTTCTTTTGGGGGTACCAGAGAGTCGCTTAATTTCTGAGGCACCTCCGCCTCGCCGCTGACCCCTTTGTGGCTGCTGGAAACAGCCTCGTCTCCGCAAGGAGCGCTCTCTCGGTTTGCTTCTGAATCCCTTCCATGCAGAGGGACGTGACGTTCAGCCATTACTACCTTGGCTGCAATTTGCAAACGCGCCAGGCTGGGATCTCTCTTTCGCTCACCACATGGTGAATCTCCGTCTCCTCGCAAAAAAACTCTCAAAACTAAGCGAACCCCGAGCCAGCATTAATCCTCTCTCGTCTCTCTCCGCTTCGTTGTACGGTCGGGTCCCCTTATCTGCACTATGACTGGTGTCAACTAAAACTGTGCGCTCCTCGACGGTACAACTCAACTTTTGAAGCGTTACTTCCTCGTGCTCAAGGTCAGCTTTGTTCTTTTTCTGCCTTTTCGGACGATCGTTTTCGTGCTCAGGCACGAGGAATGTCTCCAGCTCCGCATTAACCCTTTTAGAGCTGCTGAAACAAGCCTCGGCCCCGCAAGGAACACCTCTCTGATACGTCCCTGGCTCTACACCAGCGACGGCCTCCTCCTGCACGTGCTCTACTTTAACCCATTTGTAGAGGCGCGCATCTTTCTCTAACAGGTTCTCACAACTCTCGACCTGTCGCTGCTTTGCTTCAAGAGGAGATTCTACGTTTATCTCACTGTCATCTTCCTCTTTCTCAACTGAAATACCGAAGCGCTTGAATAACGCTGCCTTGGCGACTTCGTATTTCTCGGATTCCTCATCAGAAAGGCGAGCCAACACACAGGCCAGGTCACTTGGAAGGACGCATAACAAACCAACAGACCAAAAGTCACGGTCTAGCCCTACCTCTGCGCAAACACACTCGAAAGACGCAAGAAAACTCTCGATGTTTTCGCCGGCTCTGAATGCGCTTTGCTTAGACCGCACTCGCTGGACCCGCACATGTTGGATTTCTCTTCCTTGACCTTCCCTCTGAACTCTGTGTTGTCCCCCTCTCTTTCATGCTCGCTCTTTCCCGGTTCTCGCTCGCTTGCTCCTTTAGGAGTGCCACATACTCCTCCTTTAACTGCAAAACGCTGTCGCTCAATTTCGAGCTCTAACCTCCTGATCTCAATTTCCTCTTTCTCTTTTTCGTACACTCTCTTCATTTCCTCCTCCAGGAGAGTCTTCTGAACGAGTTCCCAAGCAATTTCGATGCTTTCCGCACTACTACCACTTTCATCTATTTTTTTTCAATAGATCACGCTTTTTCAGCTCTTCGTCACATTCCAGTTCCAACTCCCCACACAACAGCAACAGTTCTGCCTTTCGCAACTTCATTAGGTCCATGGTCACTGCTTTTAAACGCTAACTTTGCCCTCTAAACTGATGCTCAAACACACACACTTTGTATCATAACCTTTCTTGTTTCCCAGGAATTCAAAATATTAACCCAGAAATTGAAAGCCTGGCAAATCTCAATGCAGAAGCCAAACGCTCACCCACAGTTGCAGTGCCATGTCACCAGGTCCATCCCGTCCGCTGATCACCAGTGTTCGAAGCGAGGCCCTCTCGACTGCCCTGGTTTCCTCGCGTCCAGGCAGGCGGTCGCAAACCTCGTCTTCCAGAAGAGCTGCTGTTGGTGGGAACCGGACTGAAGAGCCGATGAAGATTACGAGAGGTTTATTTTACATTTTTACAGTTGAAAGGTCAAAACAGAATCCGCTCCTCAGGCATTCGCTTGCCGCTTTTACCCCCTTCGCAGTCCCTAGACGCCAGGCCTAGGGAAACAGGGGAAGACGTTCTCATCCAATCAGGGTCGCCAATCCTGAGGGTCATCTTGTCGGCACCGCCTCCCCAACACACACACACAACCCAAACACGTGTATTGTTCCTGCGACGCTGTCGCATCAGGGGAAATCACGCCTCCAGCATACGGGGAGCCCGTCGTCTCGCCGCTCGGGCCGACCACCCATGCTGTCAACCGGTGGCCGCAGGCCCCTGGCAACTCCAATGGCATGCGCCTGGACAGCTGGTGTTGATTTGAGCGTCGGCGGCCTATCGGCCGGGGACACTCAGCGTGGTGGTCCGAGGTCCCTCTTCCGTCTTCGGCGGAAACTCGGCGTCGCATCTTTTTCCAGGGGCACAAAGGCGCCATGTGTCGCATTTCCGCGCCGGCACCAGCGACAATTTTGTTGTCCCGACTAATTGCAACCATGCACCTCCTGGTGCATGAGAAACAGCCGGGCGCCTTCGCGCTCCTCCGTATCGCCGCAAAGTGAGGCGGTTGCCTTTCTTCCGTCCCGGCGCCCGCGGCAGGGTGGCTTGCCGATCGCAACAACGGCGACCGTTTGATATTCATTCACATTTCATGCATCACTGTGATCGAGGACCTGCGTTGACAACACAGTGTACATGTAAAGTGTTTCTTGGACAAAAAAGAAGCCCAAAAAGTATTTCTTTTTCGCCCCATTGGTTTCTTTTTTTCCCGTCTTCGGATCGCGACAGCTCTACGCAGCTTGGGGAAGTTATTTTCCACATACTGTAAGTTTAAGTGCTCGTGACGTTTACCAAAGAAGAGTTTTGCTGTCATGACGACAGGAATGGGACGGACAGACAGACAGACAGAGAGACAAGCAGACAGACAGACAGACAGAGAGACAGAGAGGGAACTTTATTAAGGTCCTGAGGAGCCAGCCAGTGCATTCCTACAGAGGACCCCTGGCTTGCTGACGGCTAATCCGGAAATTGTCGTTTTTTTTATAAAGAATATGAATTCAGCGAAGCGACGCAAGCGCATCAACACAGCGAGACGACCTGGCCACGTGTAACCACTGTCGACTGCTTTTTTTAAATTTTTTTTCTTCAGGCCAGGATATGCAGTGTAAGCTGAAATAAAATAACATTCACTGGAGGTCCGGACACAGTTTTTCACCGCGTTCAGTCGTCTTATGCACCGAGGATTTGTGCCAAACGCCAATTCACCTGAAGTACGCAGCAAGCAGCCACACCGGCACTGCAGCGCTCAGAGTACTCCAACTAAGATGGCGGCAGAGCCGCTGTCGGAAACCCGCGCATGCGCAGATCATCTGGTGAGATCGGTCTATTCAGCGGCACGTGCACGACCCCCCCCCCCCTTCCACCTCAACCCCATAATTTTTTTATTTTTTTGCACGGAAATACCCTTCCTCCCTCTGACTCACCCATTTCACCACGGAGGCCTCTCATTGTCCCCACCCCCCTCCACCACTTTCGTAGTTGCCCTGTCCTCCTCCTTTATTTGGATTGGAGGAGTACGAAGCATACAAACACCAGCGCTAAGAAAATCAGTAGCATCCTCGAAAAAGACAAGTCCGCTTGTGGAAACGATGCTCCAGCACCCACCCCCTGTTTACAAATTTCTCATCGAAAGCTTCCATATTCCCCTTCTTGCCTTCCTTTTGGATTTCAAGGTAAGTAAGTGGCTTTCAGGGCACAAGATCGCTGCCTTGTTGCACAGTTCCATGCATGTTTATTGCGTCTGTCCTAAAACTCACGAAAGAAAGAGAATCGTTCAAGGGGCTTGTTCCTTTGTCGGACAGAACCCATGAAACCAGCGCACAATTAAGCCAAGGAAAGTACAGGGAACATTGTTCTTTTTAACGGTAGTGTAATGATTTATGACCCAACCTGAAAGGAATTAGTGTGGAGGAAAATGCGCTGTTTTTGTCGATGGGATCCGAACTCGCATCCTCCGAATAACGCGTCTTATATGCTCTACTCCGGAGACTTCATGCCATAGAAAAGCCATGCATGCGGCAGCGGGCTGCGTCCGTATCTTGTCACTCGCCGTTGTTGGCTCGGTAGGCGGCCCGGGTTTATTAGATGTGAAGCATCTTATGGCGTTAATCCGGTGGTGGTGGTGGTGGTGGTGGTGGTGGTGGTGGTGGTGGTGTGCCGCGTGCCCACCCTTACTGCGCATGCGCAAAGAGTTAAAAAAAATAAAAAATAAAAAAACCTCCTCTCCCCCTCTCCTCTAGGCATCCCTCCCCCGCGGCAACCACACCCACACTGCATGCGCCTCCCTTCCTCTCTCCCCTCTTACACTCCCCCCTCTCCATCCCTGCCCGCGGCGTCTAACTCCCCCCTGCGCATGCGCGTCCCCCCCTCTCTCCTCTCCTACGCTCCCCGCTCTCTCCTCTACGCATCCCGCCCACGGCGTTCACACTCCCCACTGCGCATGCGTGTCACCCCCTCTCTCTCCTCTCCTACGCTCCTCCCTCTCTCGCCTCGCGACTGACGCAGGCAGCGTCTGCTAGCGAGTTTCTTGGTTGAAAAAACCCACTGCTTGCGCTGCACAACCGTTCACTGGCCATCTCGTATATATAGCAATGGATCTTGACCTCCAAGGTGGTGCCGGTGGGAAATTTCTCCTGTGCGTTGTTGAATAATAAAAATTCGCAGCGTGCGCGTTAAAAGCGGAGTGGCGGGTCTCTGTGTCCAGTCGGAGTCTTCTGTCTCTCATTGCCCATTAGCAGCGATTGGCATGTTCTAGTAGGAAAAACTGCTCCATCACTGCCTGCTTTGCGCCTCCCCAGTTTTCTCTCCTGCGCAACGCTGCGATGAGCGCCAGCGTCAACGCCGCCGCCAGTGTAAGCGTTAGCGCCCGCTGCTTCATCTACACATGGTTCCCTTTAGCGGGAGATGGTGTAATTTTTTCACCTGCGCTTCAGCCAAGACGAGCTCAGCGAACACGGCGGAAGCCCTCGCGGTATCACTCGCCATCAAAACCAAAGGAGTCATGAGGCAGCGATCTTATATCCTCACGGACTCTCAAATAGCGTGCCGTTATTTCTCTAGCGGCCGTGCACCTGCGTGCGTCGCCCTCCTCTTAGGTGCAGCATAGACCGGGAGCATTACATCGTATGTTGCCCCGGAACATATAGCAGAAACGGGTAACGAATGAGCGGACGGTGCAGATTGAGCGAATACTCACCGAGGGACTGTCCCTCGTCTAGATACCCGTCTGCTACCCCAGGCTCCCCACACTCCTCGGGATATCTTAGAACACTGGCGTCGACAATGACGGCGGTACTCCCCCGCCTCACTCTCGGCTAGGTGTAAAAGAAGCGCATGAGTGGCGCCACCCGCAGACAGATACATATCCGCACCTGCGTTTAAAACATGCCATCCACCCAAACGCAGACGCCGGTTCTTGCGCGTGGTGTGGAGGACAGCCAACTCTTCCTCGCATTACGTGGGAATGTTAACTGAGGCCACCCAACATCAACACGCCTCAGATTCCGACGTGAAAATTTACGACGGAGCAGTGGAAGACCTTTCATGCCAACGAGGCAAAATAGGTCCAAGTGGCACTCCTCGACCAAGCGCGGCGGGCTGCTGAGGCCAGTGGAGCCTTGGACCACGGTGTTAGAAATACAGGTGGAACGCAGTGTTCCCAGGTCGGTTGAGATGGCGCAGCCAAAAGCCAGAGAAACTGTAGCCCAAATGTAGCCAAAGACAAAAAAGAGCGAAAATATTTGTAGCCAAATATAGCCATTCTTATTTGAAATATTTTTTTTTGGACTTACATTTTCACATTCGACTACTGAAATCCTTTTTTGTGCAACCTGTTGTTAGTGTATCAAAGAGCTTGTGTTCAAAAACGTCCAAAATATCGATATTGAGGTGATTGCTTGAGCAATCAGCGCACGTTAATTTGAAAACAAAACAAAACACAAAAACTTAATTCTGCAAGTTGCGTCTCACGAGTCCCTTGCTTTTGGGAAGTGACCTTCTGATGAGATGCGTTCTACAGGACCAGTTATCACCAACTCTGCAGTATTTTACAAATTAAGCAAAACAGGGCCAATGATTATTTTTTGTGCTTTCCTAAACAAATTTTGTTATCATAGCCACGATCCTTGGCTGCTTGCCTTGGGAATATTCAGTTCATGCTAGAATTCCGTATAGCGCCGCCAAATCTTACAAAAAAAAGAACCCACTTGTACATGTAAAATGTAATGTAGTTGCGGCAGTGCGGAATAGAACAGCGGAAGTTGTAAATAGTAATAATAGTCGAGGTTTTACTTCCCAAAACGGCCAAATGATTATGAGAGACTCCGTAGCGGACGGCTCCGGAAATCACGACCAACTGGAGTGCTCTAACGTTCACCTTATGTAAGCAGCATTTTGCCTTCATAAAAATGCGGGTGCCGTGGCCGGCATTCGATCCCGCGAACCTTCGGTCAGCAGTCGAGCACCGTAAACACCAACCCATAAATGTGGGTAACGCGGCAGATAAATAATTAAATTCTTTTGGGTGAACTTGCTCTAAGCAACGCAGATGGCACGCAAAGCACGAGCGGTCAGCACAGGCGCCGAAATCGGATATAGGGTGAAACGCGTGAATTTATGGCCACTGCCAGGTGCATGACTCATTGCTCTTTGCAGCGTATACGCTCGAAATTGTGTAGGTTCTACAGCATACACCACTACCCGCGTTGTGCCTGCAATCTCATTAAAAAGAAGAACATGGAATCGGCTATATTGCAGAAGGCTTCGATAAACAAAGGCCCGCTTGTACCTATACAGATACACATCCAACTCCTTGGCCTGCAGTCTGAAATTGCGGCCTGAAATCACGTGGTTTATATGCTAGTATAGACAAAGTACTTCTTCCGGAGAAGCGGAAAGGCGTCCCGCCGTTGCCTGGGCGAGAATGCTCATAGACCGACAATGCTCATCGCACAGCTTTCCACTTTCTTAGGCAACAAAACGTGCGGACTTCTGGTGAATTTTGCCGCTTTCAGCTAATTTGAAGGTCAAATGTGAATGCGCATTTAGATATTTCCTGATCCTATAGAGAGTCACGTCTGGAGCGTTGATCAAACAAAGCCAAGTCGCTGATTTTCAGTAGCCCAAATATAGCCACATAGCCAACTCGCCTAAGTCGACGCCAAAAATGTTTTTCTGTAGCCCAATTTGGCTATTTATAGCCAAACCTGGCAACACTAGACTGGAACAACGGAGCACCTCCGCCGTGCGCTCGCCGCGTTGAACTTTGGTTCCTCCGCTCTATCCCGCCGCCAGATGGCAGGAGTGGTCACGCCAGTCGCCAGTCAGGCGGCCGAGAGCCGAGCGAGCCGGCCCCGATAGCGCATTATATTAGTGGCAAGCCGACGCCGTCTAGCCTACGCAGTTGTCGCCACGTTGAGCTCTTGTTTTCATTCTTTTTGTGCGATGACAGGCTGTGCTATTCGTGTGAGCAAGCCGTGAAATCGGCAAGAAGTATTTTGTGCCGCGGTGCAAATCTGGCGACAAGACCTGCGCTGAAAAAGTGACGCTTTTTGCTGTACCCTGAGAAGCCGGACCGCCCGAAGGTATGGTGCCATGCGATTCCGCGCAAGAACCGCGTGCTGCAGTCGACTAATTTTAAACCTCATGCGTCCACTCCTGCTACGTCTCGTCTATGCAGACAGCAGTACTTATAAATAAATAGAAACAAAAAAAAGCCTTTCCTGAAGAATGGTATTGAGGCATTTCTTTAAGGCGACATGCAGTGCCGATATTCTTTTTTTTTTCTTCTTTACAACAGACGCACTCCCAGGATTTGGACATGACCTTAACTCATAAATAGTTATCGCGAACGTTTTTGAGTTCAGCAAGGCCTTCATGGCAGAGTCAGCGCTTGCTAAGACATCTAGTTTTGCGTTTATTTCTACGTTGCGAAAAGAACTCCGCCACGCGCGTACATGCCGAAGTTGTCAGACAGAACTCGTCAGCAAGCAAGACAGACAAAAAAATTAACAGAAGTGCAGGGAGGTTAGCCAAGGTTAACCAGGGACGTGAACGGGTTAAACCCGTTGGCTACCATATACAATAGAAAATGGGAGACGGAAAAGAAAGGTCGCCTTTGCTGCCGTCGACAAAGTAACAGTCCGGCGCTCGACGTCACGGTACGTGATGTCCATCCAGTACGTGATGTGGTCCCGCCGCTCACACGGCGCTGAAGCGAAAGACGCCATTCCTTTAGGCGTTTTTTTTGTTCTTATTTTTTTCAGTGTTACGCCAGATCCGATGCTGATGGAGTTAGCTGGTCGTCTTGTTTCGTACAAAATTTGAATTTGTTGCTTTCGCATTCACTTCGTCACCCTCGCGGCGAAACTGTGAAATTCCTTTTTGTTTCTGTTAAAGCCTTAACACTGCTTATTCACAACATCCTGGGAAACAAGTACACCCTTCTACCCACCACGAATTTGTCGGTTCGACTCTCCGAGTATCGAACACGCCGCCAGCGTCCATACATTTCCGGCTGGGAGTCGTGAAAGTTTTTGCTTGTGTGTGATTTCAGATGATCCACGCTGAACACAGCCATTGTGTACTGGGTGCCTGACTGGTGGTACCATCCGGTGAAGCAGAAAGGCCCCTGGACCATTCGGGTCAATCTGGCCTCCCGAAACCCTCCATTCGCTCCTGGCACTGCGTAAGCGCTCCAGCCATCCGCTGCATGAGTCAACGCAGGGAGAAAATGAGGAGGGTTACTTATACGTAATCTATAGACAAGGAGCAACACGTGCAGATATGGTTAATATTTCTGCTGGTGTTGCTACTTGTCAATATTGTGAAGTTTTTTTTTTCCCAGAAGAGTTGATAGACGGGCTAGTTGGTATAGATTTATTATGACAACTTGGCAGCGCAAACAAACGGGAGGAAGTAAGAAGGTACACAAACAAGCGCAAACTTTTTTTTCTTTTGTTTTTTTCAGCGCAGACGTTAAT
This sequence comes from Rhipicephalus appendiculatus, assembly GCA_030522465.1. NCBI lineage: Eukaryota > Metazoa > Arthropoda > Arachnida > Ixodida > Ixodidae > Rhipicephalus > Rhipicephalus appendiculatus. Next base: position 87,280 of record JALIZH010018558.1, read on the forward strand.
GACCAGCTGATTTGGACACAGCGATGTTTGTAGCATAGCCCATTTTGGAGAGGGCCAGTGCATCGCGAAAGAGAAAGCAAAGCATAAGCACAATATAGATGGCAGTAAAACCTAACGAAGTACAGTGAAACCTCGGTGATACGATCACAGCTCTTACGAATTTCGGGGTGATACGAATTTTACTTTGGTCCCGGCCAAGGCCCACTTGGCCTGCAATGTAATGGAGTATGGTTGTTGCGAACCGATTTTCACCCCGCGACGTTTGATACGAACGTACGCTAGCGCCCAGGTACGAAGAGGTGCTGTCCGCGCTGTCGCGGAAGACGCGCCAAGCACGTGCGAGCTCGGAAACGCTAGCGCGGGCATGCACGCCGCACCACCAAATCGTCAGAATCACGGTGTCTTACGGTCAGAACGAACCTTCAGAGACGCGTCACGGCCTCCGAGATTTTGTGTGCGAATCTTTGAGGCTGTAATGTGCCTCCATGTGCCTTCGCGTTTAGATTACAGAGGGCATTGGTGCAATGTTTTTTTTTTTTAACGCGTCGACGCGGGCTGCTGTCGTTGCACTGCGTTGGCACGTGCCTGCCTCGTGCATCAGACGTCCTATGAAAGGTGGACGAGGACCGAAAGAAGGCGAGGAAGGTCTAGGCGAAGAAGTCAGGCCTGACAACGTCAGCATGCACGATTGTTGAGTTCGCACATGTGCGGGCACGGCCGTAAATCTCCCAAAAAACATCTCCAACACCTCCGCGATAAAAAAATCATAACATAGGATCGTGGTTCTGAAATTTGGTTGGCTTTAATCTATCGCGTGAAGGCTTCCGTTACTTTCGCCGCACTACTCCGGTGTCATGAAAAAAATCATACTAAAATTTGGAAGGGGCCACTGCTGTCTCGGGTCACAACGCACCTGGTTTATTAATTAAACACGCACATACGGGCCGTGTATTTACGAGTGCTGGTATGATTGCCGACATCTAAAAAACTTAACTGACAATCATTCAGAGTTCTTCCTGACTTTGCTGCGGCCCTGAAAAACAATAAGTGAAAATGTACGCCAGCCTTCTTTTGTCGCATGCTAATTTTCCATGCTTTCCGGTGATACGAATTTCGGATGATACGAATATTTTTGGTGGTCCCGCGAGATTCGCATCACCGAGGTTTCACTGTAAGTAGAGGGAAAGGTAAGCGGGAGAGAGGAGAATTAAGAAGAGGCGAGAGAGGAGGTGGGAGAAAGTAAAGCATAGCTAAGCAGGCAGATGCCAAGGCAAGGAAGGGGAGAGAAGCGAGAGGGAGGGAAGAGTAAAGAACTAACGCGACTGGGGAGGAGTGGCAGCGCAGGTGGCAGGGCGGAGCCCCGTGAGGGAGAGCCAATGCCCAGCCGCGCCGAGCAAAGGTGGTATGACTCTGGTCATGACGCCAGCTTCCCTCGGTTGAAGGCGCTGCTTAACGCCTTTAAACCTTGCTAATAAACTATGCTGTACTTTGCCTACATTCGCACTCCATCTCAGATGATTCCCCTCACCTCCGCTGTCCCTTGGTTTTTCGCGGCGTTAAGTCAGAGCAACGCATATTCTTTTGCTTTCTTTTTTGCATGGGCAAAAGCCACGGTAGTTAGATGTATTGCTTATTTCCGAAATTATTTACTTATCCCACGGGTAACGTGATTGACGATAAACTACCGTTGGCGGTTCCGCAAAAATATCTTTAAGGCAGTCGCTTTGAATGAAGACATTATGGTGATTTTTTATAATGACGGTCACATTGGGAACCTATACTGAGTACATAAGGACAATACTCAGATTGTTTTGTGAATAGCTTGCTGATTGTTTGTTATGTTTAAGCAAACTCCTTACGGCCGATGTGCGCCGCCTTTTTTGAGGAAGCTGTCAGTAATTTTCGTAAGGTATTTTTGTGTTTATTGCACATCTAATATCTCCACACCTACAAATCCATTCACTAATTTCTGAGCACATGCGTTTAAATCTAATGGCTTGACTATACGATATGCTACTTTTGCAGTGTTTTCCGTGACTACATTAGAAATGGAGGCACTTATGTCTATCGCTTCAATGCTTATTTACCTCGGTTATTACTTTCCGTTTGCCCAGCGTTATTAAGACGTCAAGAAAGCTAACACTGATGGCCGAATATGAGTGCGAGAACGATGTATTTGAATACGCATTCTCTAAATCATCCACTAAAAAAAAAAAAAAAAAAAAAAAAAAAAAAAAAAAAAAAAAAAAAAAAAACACTTTAGTGTCGCCACAATGCCAGATAAAATAAAATTAGCGTGCCTTTCACTGGAAATGCAATTCTAAAGAGACAGCGAAGCTGATGGGCACCTATGTAGTCCTGGCAACTGCTGTTTTGTTCAGTTTTGCAACTTTCTCTTTCTTTATTCACCTATTTTTTCTTCTCTCTGTTTCTTGTGTGTCTTTTTTTCTCTTTATGTCTATTGATTTATTTGTCTCTCTCTCTGTGTCTATTTCTCGCTCTTTCTATCTTTCTTCCTTCTTCTATCTCCCTCTATTTCTCGCTTTCTTTCTCTTTCTTTCTCTCAATTTCTCTCTTTTCAATTCCTTCTATGCTATGCCTTACGCTCTCTCCTCCTCCTTTCCCTCTTCCTCACCATCACTTATCTCTCACTCGCGCGCACTTCTCTTTCCCACCCCCCTTGCTGCATTATGCTATACAAAGGCTATACTCTGCTAATGTGCAGCCACGGCATTTATCCCTTAGTTAAACAGATGGTTTATTAAAGCTTTTCTCAATTACTGGTTACATCTGTCTTGAAATCCTAATTGGTATTTGTCGCCTGTCTGATGCTTTCTTCTTTTTTAGGGGACCAGCGGTGAGCAGTGGGATTTGCCCAATTTCGGTCGCACATATTCGTTTATGATGATGATAGTTTTTGGGTCTTGATAGACATTGTACGCCAAGCTAGAACAGCTTCGCTGTAAAAAAAAATGTCGGCAATAGAACGTTTGTAGATAAGGGCTTCAAATCGCGGCATGCCAGAAACTCGTCTTCTAGTAGTCCCAGAAAAAATGTTTGCGCAACTAGGGCCAATTCTGGTGCACATGGAAGCGTTGGTAACTTGAGCGTAGTGTTAGCCGTGGAACCTTGAAGGGACTTTGTTTAAGAATTAACTTCATGAGCGTAGCTAGTGTCGAGGAGTCGAATGTTTCATCAAGCTCAGACTCGCTGACCATGCGCAGAACAGCACGAATACCACCCGAAAAGGTAAAATATGTAATGCACGCTAGGTGCACTCCTACAAGCAATTCATTATTTATTCAATTGCGTTTAGTCGATTGAGTACAAACCCCCAACAGGGTGCAGTTCTACAGCGTGCGCCGCCTTACACTGAGCGAAGTTGAAATCTATGCCGACGCACTTTATGCAAGTTGGCTGAACATGCATGTCGTGAAAGGTTGCTCATTATATGCGCGTAGTAAGTCACACTATTTCTTTTGTGTCAGCTTTTTTAACGACATTTAAATAACTGCTAAAGCAAGAAAGATTGGAAAAAAAATCTGTCATAAAGTTGTCGATCGGTTTCCAAAACGACCGATTCGACAGTTTCAAATTTTGTCTTTGTAGAGTATTCGTGTTTTTCCGCTTACTGCAAATGCTCTCGATATATTAAAGAAATAGCGCAAGACACACCGGCTTGCGCATCATATTGCAATGCACCATAACGTTCCGCGTACGAACGATATGCTTCTTTCGCCGCGGTTCACGATAGCGATGATCAGACGCTAGCAAACTTTTGTCATCTCACAGCCACCCCCATCGTCGCTGTTCTGTCGCCTTCTAAGCCTGAGCACACGTGGCCGAATGCTGTTATCGTTTGAAGATGGAGTGTAGTGAGCGCTGCATGCAACTACGGTGCACAAACGGGCATGTCAAGTGCCATTTTTTTTTTAACACGAAAGTTTTATACCGGGGTCCACCTCGGCACTAACAGATTGCAAAAAAAAAGTCACAGTTTCGCCACTAGAGCGAAGCAATGAATGCGATAGCAAGAAATTAGTTTGTCACACGAAGAACGACAAGCAGCTTGATCCTTGCATCGCGCCACCACAGCACAAAGAAGGACGCTCGAAAAGGATGCATAGGTATACACATGACAAGCGTGAACTCTGTCGCAGTTGTTACATGTTTGTGTTTGAGCGACGCGCTGTGAGTGTCCACAAATGCAGAAGCCGACACTGTTGTTGCCTCTGACATGGCTCATACCCACTTAGGGGGGATTGGCCAAGGATTGATTACATGATTATATGACTTTTCGACGCTGTTTGATCCTTCCTTTTCTTTTAAACTGCAGCACGTGGAATGACCCCCCTCCTGCGTCTCCTGCCACGCGGTGGCATCTGACGCCAAGTGTGCCCGGTGTTCTTTTTTTTAAATGCGAATGCATTTCTTAGTCGGGCTATCTCAGGCGCATCCGGCGTTGTCCGCGGCAGTGTCCGCGCGCCGGCAGGTGTTATCTCTCCGCTCTCACTCCCTCTCCCATAGCAACAGCTGCGGGCGCGCGCGCTTATCCTCGCCCCCTAGCAACCGGAGCATGTGGTGCGAGAGAGTGTAGGAGAGGGCAGGTGCAGTGCTTCGCCGCTCCTTCTCTTGCCGTTCGCTCTCTCTCCTCCCTGCGCCCCACTCTCCCGTCCGCTCGCGCCTCACTCTCGACCGTTCGCTGGCTGGGCGCCTCTCAAGGCATTCGCATTTCCTCACGATTCCCTTCGGGGAGGTGGGGGGCATTTTTTTTCCTTCTACATCATGAGTGGTACAGAAGGGAGCCACTTTTCCGTGCGCGTCTCAAGGGCAGTTTTGAATTTGAAAGAAACTGTAAAAACGTTGCGTGATAGAAAACACGCTCAAGCTGTTCCGAGATCTGCGTACCGCGAGCGGCAAATGGTGCATATGAATAGCTCACCGTTATATCGCTGGCACGAGCATGGCGTATGGCTGTGTTGGCTAGCGCAGCAGGCTACGGAGCGAGGGGCCGCTGGTTCGAATCCCCGGTCAGGTGGTTTGGAATTTTTTTCTACTGATTTAATTTTCTTTATGCCTTTTTTATATATATACGTACATATACATATCCGGGACATGATGGCGTCGACAGACGGCGACGGCGAAAATCAGCCGAGAGTGTCCATATAATTGCTATCGCAATAAAACAAGAAAATATTCCGTCACCGGGCGTCAAACCTTCAATTGCTCCGCAGCGCGCGGCGCGAAACCACTCGGCCACAGAGCGTACGTTCTCCAGCTTACTAACGGCGAGCTATTTATATACACCATATACGGTTGGCGGTGCTCAGAGCTCGGCGATTTCAGCGCGTTTTCGTCATCACTAGTGAGATGGCGCGAAGGGCACGAGGACGCACAGTAAACGTCGTCGACCCGCGCGTTGCGAAGCGCGCGCCTCCACAGGGGGTGGTCGCTCGTGCGCGTGCGCGCTTATCTTATGATTGGGGTGCCTTGTACGTCTTGTGCTTTCACCGCAAGTTTGCTTTAAAGTTACAGTGGTTAAAGAGTGCACGAAGGTCACTTCGCTCGCTGCAGGGGCCGCGTTAACGAAAGGAGCGCACTGCTCACACACGAAGAAGTAACAATTGTGACAGTTGTTTGCGCTCGTCCTTTCTATACTTGGGCGTTCATTTCGTGCGTCTTTCTTTGGGTTTGAGCAGCGCGCTTTAAGTGTCGAGCTTTGACAGTTAGTCCGCGCTCGTCCTGTGTATGCTCATGTCGTACGTGCTTTCTGCTTGAGGTGCGTGCTGCAAGTTTCGAGCTGCTTGCCATTCTTCGCGTGACATTACAATTTGTGGCTGTAGCATTCATTCCTTCGCTCTTGTGGCGAAACAATGCACAATAAGCGCTCAACTACCCCTGTGAAGATACGTTTCACTTTCGTGTTATACCGATTCCTATGACAGAGGGATCAGCCGTGTTTTTTTTTTTGTTTTGTTTTTTGTATTTCGCGGCATCTGAGTGAAGCAGGAAGACACTGTAGCTTAATAAATAGAAAGTAAGAATAGTCTGATTGGCCGTTTTGTAAACCGATCTGCAAGCATCCAGTGGGAATTTTTTGCCCAGGCTCAATGCTATTGTACTTAACTAATCAATCTTGCCTAATTAAGCAATTTAGCAGAACACAAAAAAATAGCGTGACATACTATATGCAATAGTCAGCAGCATGTACTTGGTCGCACTATCATGAATGACGTCGGTATATTTTTTTAAACTCTGGTTAGATTAGCTGGCGCACCCTGCTTATAAAAAAGGTGTGGCACAAGAGGAGCTCGCCCTCCTTATATCTGATTAAAGCTCCCCGTTAGCTCTGCGAAACCACTGATAGCCACTGATAATGTTAAGTGTCGTCATGAGAACGTTACCATTGCTTTACATTAGGTTAAACTTGTATTTGACAATTGTTCTTTCAATTCCCGCTTCGGGATTAAAAAAATGTAAGGTCATAGAGCAAAGACATGTCTAAACACGAGATCCAGCGCGACATTAAAATTTCAGCGTTTGAATTCATTCGTACAAACGCAAATTACTGCGCTTTATAACATGCTCTAAAATTTCGTACCACTCTTGTTGGTGTGGTCGTAGGTTGGTCCTAGTTGCATTGAGGACACACTGCGAGCTTGGAAACAGGCGACGTGCTTGCAGTCCGTCGACACCCATTGGGGACAGATGCCTTTGTCGAAGGTACACAGATCTGAAATACGGAGAAATAATCAGAAAAAGTGTGAATGGAGAAAACAATAAATGAGGTGGGGTTCGGGGGGGGGGGGGGGGGTGATGAGAGGCGGCTTGCTATTTCATGTTATGTAGACTTTGCGTGCCACTGGTGTCACATCATTACCACCAGGGAAATCTACTTCGTCAATTCTTATGCGAGCGCAGGTGAGAAGACAGCTATTTATGTAGAGCGGTATGAGTAAGGAGCCCAGTGTCAGCATGTCCGATTTTGCTACAATATGCAAATAGCGATTACAAGACAAGCTCTTTCTGCGACGTTTGGCACAGCCATCCTGCTGAACGGCAAGGCGATAGCCTCGCGCCCGGCCCACTGAAAAGCTGCCCCACATGGAGCCGGCTTCAAGCATCCCCACGGTGCCCCTACAGTAGACCTTACAGTAAGGGTCTGCTGGTCAATTTTGGTGAATGGTCGCAAAGCGGTCCTTGTTTCCCCGCAGGAGCGCGGGGACATTGTATGTAGCACACATCCATCTTATTCTTGAAGGCGCGTGCGTATATTCTGCAACACAGCTCCGTGGAAACAATAAAGACTATTATATTACCAGCCTACTAAGGCCTTTCAAATATAGTGGACACCCTAGGTGACCACCAACTTCAGTGACTCGGTGCTCAGTATACTCACTGAGTACAGCTTAGCATTTCTAGATTCCTTAGTAAGAGCAACTCAGGTGTAATGATGTCGTACGGTATTAACATGATAAATACAGAACATAACTAGAGTACACTTGCTGTGGCCGCTTCATAGCAATATTTCGTGTTGGCGGACTGAAAGCGATGTGCTGGACAACGTGTAAGGTTGATATCAGGAATCACCCAATTCAGGAAAGTTCCGACTTCGAGAATACAGACACACACACACACACACACACACATATATATATATATATATATATATATATATATATATATATATATATATATATATATATATATATATATATATATATATGCATACATACAGGGTGGCCCACTTAGCACGCAGCATGATTTTAAAAAAGCGGGACGGCGTTACGCGAAGCAGGCCTCGTGCATATTATTCCCAGTATACTGTAGTAGCCGCTACTATTTTTTTCGTTAATGTGAATTAATTAATTAGCCATAATTAAATTCGTAACTCCAAAAATACTCACCTAATTTTCAAAATGTCAATGAGGCAAATGTGGGCATGTTGAAATGACATCTATCTGCGCTACTTTAAACAACGTACTAATTGCGTGCTAATTTTTTCCTTTCGGATTCGATTGTTGCTTCATGCATGGCCTCCGAGATCGCGCGCCGGCGCACAATGAGCAAACCTTTGAGCAAACCGCGCCTGCAGTGTTCGAGAAGGTTCACGATTGTAGTAGATCATTTTGTTAAGATTGCGCGCAAGACGCGAACACTCAAGATTATTCCAGAGCTTGCGCGACGACCACAGATAAGGCTAGAATGTTCGACGCATGATCTTTATATAAAAGCCGGCGCGTTCCAACGATGATCAGTTGATCGACGGCCGACGCTCCGTTCGCCGCTATCTGTGCCAGTGTGTATTTCTGCAATCTGACTTTACGTTTGGCGGCCACAAGTTCGGCCAAATAAAGAGTTTGTTCTTTGACACGACGACTGTTGCCTTCGTCGACGTCACGACCACGTGACAATATATACACACACGAGGAAGAAGTCCAATGTCTCCGGTGGAACATAGTGTCGAAAAAAGGACGACAAAAGTGCGAAACACAAATTTTACTAAGGTTTCGCCAGGAGGACCTGTCACGAGGGCAGGTCCTCCTGCCGAAACGTTAGTAAAATTTGTGTTTCGCTCTTTTGTCGTTCTCTTTTTCGACTATATATATATATATATATATATATATATATATATATATATATATATATATATATATATATATATATATATATATATATATATATATAAGTTTAAAAATAGATGCGCCTTCACATAACAACTGTCTATTTTGCCGACGTTTCGACGGGAACCCCGTCTTTTGTAAGAATGTATATATTCTCAAAGTCGGATAAGACCTTCATGCAGCGAGACGGCGCTCCGTACTGACCGAGTACAGCTCTTCATTTCTATATTCCTTAGTGTTGGCTTCTCATACAACACGCTGTCCTGTACTATCAACATAGTAAGGACAGGCGATACTTTTATTTCTATCAAAATCTCTCGGATCCGTCACCTAGGAGGCCTTGAAGACAATGACAGCCGGAAGAAAACAAACGTAACATGCCGCTTTGAAGCCCAAACGAAGTAGCGTCATCGCTCCCAGATAGCCAAAGGCTTTCAAAATGCACCATTGAAAAACCAACACGCGGGGCTCGTGTGCTTCAAGAGGAAAAAAACTGAAAAAAAGATGGTTGCCTGGGTGACCACCGCGCTGGAAAAGAGCTACCCAGCTTCACTGGCTTATCGTCGTGAGGTCTGGTCAATAAGCAGTGCTGGTGACATTAAATAGTAAAAAAAAACCACTAGAGGAAATGAAAGAGAAACCTAGCAGAAAATAGCAAGGTAAGAAAAGTAAAGGAATAGAGAACCAAGCAATTGATTCCACTTGCTCCGCAGTTTAATCAGGCCTCAAGACCTTGACTGAAGCTGGGTTAATTTCTTGTGTGTTGTGTTGCATGAGTGCAGCCATGTTGTCGCGTTCATGTGTTGCAGAAATGTAATTCCTGTCAATTTTTTTTAACATGAAAGTGTTTTCTGCTGGGGTCCACCAAGATTTGAGTGACGTATTTCCGTCACCGGAAATGGCGTCCAAAAAATACGTTTGATCAGAAGACAATGAAAAAATGTTCCGTCAACTGGTGTCGTACCTAGGACCTCTTGCTGTGCGACAAGAGATGCCGGGCACGCTAGCCACCGCGCCACGGTCACATACTCTGTAGACTTTAAAAACAAGCCTTTCATATCTATCCACTGTCCTCTCACAGTGTTCTTGCCAAAGTGAAGTAATGCATTATGACCGTGAAACGCACGATTAGTTCCTTCAAAGCGTCGTTTCTACGCGTCCGTCCCATTCGGTTGTTTCGAATAGGCAAAGTGTAATTTTGTCGACGCATTAACACACTGCCAGGTGGCGACCTTACCCCTAGCATGGGCTTCGCTCATAGCATCCGTCCATACCCAAAGCAGCTTTGTGACGCGCGAGTGCTTCGCATGGCCGTACCTCCGCGTTCCCAATAGCTCGCCCCGCAAAAACTCGCATCCGGCCAGCGGGCAAGACACGACGCGCGTTGCGTTTTCCTCTGGTCGGGCAACGTTGTTCAATAACTCTAACATGCCGCGAGAAGGTGACCTTAATGCATGTTCGGCGTTCAGTCAGTGACGTTTTTCTGGCTGTAACACCATGATTCCGCTCTCACCGTACAGCTACCACAAGCATCTATGACAACTAGGGTGTGTTTAATCATTGATCCTGGACGTTAGTCGTCGGGATAAAGATGTACCACTAAGCGTCAACGTGGAGCGCCACGTTAAACGGTGCTGTATCTGTCAAACACCAATAGACATTGTGCAAGGCTCTCTTATATCAATCTACGGTAAACATTCAACTACTTCTGTAAGGACACGGTTTCACTTTCATGTTATACCGATTCCTATGACGGAGGGATCAACCATGTTTTTTTATATATTCCCACACTCCCTCCTCGTAGAAGGATAGCGAAACGGACCCTCATCTGGTTTAACCTTCCGGCCTTTCTATTCCATAGATTCCATCTCTCTTAACTTCGGCACACCACCCCACCCTCATCGGTCCTCACGCTTTCCACATCTTGGGTGTTATGCAGGATGGCGCGAGCTTCTCGGGCGACCGAGTTTGCTCCGAGCTCGCCCCCACGCGGTCATGACAGGAAGACAGCGCGGAGAGCGAGAAAGCAGCGTTGCGTAAAGCGGCTACAAAAAACCGCCAGGCCACCGCGGAACGCACGGCACAGTCACAGCGAGAGCTGGAAGAGCGCCATTTCTAAAACCCGTTGCAAACTCTCTTGGGACTACTAATACAAGTACGCTTGCAAGGTACCCACTACTCCATTTATTTATTCGGTGGCTGATCACGACGAAGAATTATGACTGAGCGCTTTGTTTGGGTAGGAAGCATTCAACGACCCACTCGCCGCGTTTCATCGCAGCCAATGGGACGCAGTGCGCGCTGAGGGATGGATTTGACCTTTCGAAAGGGGGAGTCGCCAGTGCTCGGAAAGATGCCGAGTTTCGCCAAACTCGGGCAATCCTCCATAACAACCCTTCATGCATGTCTATTCCACCGCTCGAACTGACCATCGGTTATCTGCCCTTCTTATTCCTTTGCATGCCCACATCCATAAATGTGCATACATTAAAGGACCTGCGTATTTCATTGGGTTCCGTCTTTTTAATTTCAGTATTCGTTTATTCTGAACTTTACATTGAACTTCTGTGTTGTTTGGTCACAAACACGCAGTGCATTCTTCCCTCTTCTGTGCGATTCCTGAACGCGTGTCATGCCCCATTGTATGCAAATATTGGGTTTTCGGAAACGGATAATTAAAACGAGACCGAAGATATGTTGTGTTCCGAGTGGAATTCATTTTGTATGTTCTGCCACATGCTGGCTGCGTGCATTCAGAAGCACGGTGCACCACGAGTGAATAGACAGACAACACGAATGCGCGGCCTAGCAAACACACACACATGCACGTACACACACGCACGCCCCCCCCCCCCCCCCCCACACACACACACAGCGCGTGGGTCGATGCAAGGGGGGTGCGGGAAGGAGCGAGCAGCCGCGTTCATGTTGGCGTGACGACGAAAGCAACGTAATTAGCGCCATCTTGGGATTCCGCCCTTAAGGCCGCAACTGAAGGGGCCATTGGAGGTGGCGTCGGCGGAGCGTCCGCATTTAAACAACCAATGGGCGGCGCCTGAAGATTCACTCCATCAATGCGGGTTCACTTCCCGGTGAAGGTAGCCGCATTAATCTGGAGGCGAGAGAAAGAGCTCTCCTTGAGAAACCCCAGCTGGTCAAAGTTAATTAATGTGGTGTCGCCGCCACGGCGTGCACCCGTCTTGGGAGCTTAACACGTAGGGTGTGGCGCTGCTAATCTCAAAAGCACGGGTTCGATTCCCGGCCACAGTAGCCGCATTTCGATGGGGTAGCAATGCAAAGAACACCGGTGTGTTTAGATTTGGGTGCATGTTAAAAGACCCCAAGTGGCGAAAATTACTGGCTCCTCAATACGGCGCCTCTAATAATCGTATCGTGGATTTTTGGGGCGGAAAGCCCTAGAAATTATTGTTATGTGCCACGGTGTGCGCCATAATTTTATCTTCCCTTGGTCACGCGGAATCCGAGAAATGAAATATGGGCAATAGATTTTAACAAAAGAACGATAAGGGGACGAAAGAACATGGACTTTCTGATTTTTTTCACGTGAAAGCAGAGGGGGTGCGAAGGGTGGCTGATTCGTGGATACGCTTTTTATTTCTCAGTTTCGATTATCATCGTGAAAATGCTCCTCGTTGCCATAGACTGATGCAACGATGTTAGGCCGGGGGCAGATAGCTCGAGTGTGTTGGTTGATAAGGAAGAGTGGGTGTCTATGCACAGCCCACTTGTCCTTGAGATAAGAGAAAACACAATGTTATCGCTGCTGTCGAAGTTAAAGAGAGGGAGAAAGTGATCGACCTAGTAACAATGGGGCATGAAATGTTTCATGTAAGGAGCCGCTGCAACCCCTTCCCATTGATTCCCACTGATCCATGTCTGCGAAGCAACTTCGCTCATTCACCAGACCGCTACAGAAAAAAAAAGAACCTTTCAAACGCGGGCAAGTTGTTAAAATCGGCGTTGGGGAATGACAGAACTAACTATAGACATAGCATCCTAAGTAGTAATGAATATGCGTGACAGCGCTGAGTCCATTAGCGCAAGAAAATGAAAAAACAAAAAAACGGTGCACCTAGACATTAGCGGGGCGAGAGCATCAGGTAAATACCTCAAATGGCAAAAGCACGAAAGGCGCAAGATGTAGAAGTGCACAGAAAAGTGCTATTGGCTTTATGTATCATGCGTATTTTCAAGAAGCA
>JALIZH010018559.1:0-20347 GCA_030522465.1 Rhipicephalus appendiculatus
CAACATCTGAATATAACCAGAGCAAGATTCATGCACATAAAAGGCAGTGTGAACACAAATGCTTATACTGCTCTTGCATTACAAGTGAATCTGATCTTTTGAAACATAATTCTGCTGCAGCTTTACAAATTGCAGAGCAAAGCGTTTGGTTCCTTCTGTATATCTTGGTCAGTGTTATCTAAATTCAAAACACAAAATCATTTTGTATAAAACTTGTACAAACTAGCCCATCTGACTTTATGGTTGCAATGCAAAAGAGAAGCTTAATATTTTTGCATGCTAGAATTTAAATTTAGAAACCATTCATCTGGAAACCATCCTAGTTTTACAAACAGTTTTAGCATACTGCCTTCTTTATCCTACTGTGTAATGCAAATACTCAAGACTGAATTGAGCTTGAGTTGATGAATTGCTACGGTGACAAAAATGTAGCAGTGGTGGAATACCCGGGGACACGTCAGCATGAAACATACTTGCTATTATACTGTGAAATACTAAAAGAAGCTCTGCATTGTGCAACCTGTCTTTCCAGCTCTTCCTCCAGAAACAAGCAGTGATGGTAGATGCACTGGCCGACTTGCAAGTTGACCTGGCAGGTGATGGGCGATGTGACTCTCCAGGCTACAGCGCCAAGTATCTTACATACAGTGTGCTTGCCATGCAGAATGGCTGCATTTTACATACTGAGCAGGTGCAAGTCGGAGAGGTAAACTTACAGTACTATTAGTATACTGTTCAAGTGCTAATGAAACCACTTGCTACACTTTTGTTCACAGTCACCCGAAGTCCCCAACAGTGTCTCCATGGAGAAGAGAGGACTTGCAAAGTGCCTGACTGCTGTGGAGAATCTCGGCATCCACATAAGCTCACTGACAACAGGTACCATACGTTTGTGCGAAATTCGCAAGTAAATCTAAGAACCATTAAGTTAAAAAAATATATCTTTATGAGAAGTAGTTAAGAAACGCATGTTTCAAGAAGGAATGTTGGGTGCAAAAGGAGGATGGTGTACGATCGTTTTATCACAAGGGCCGTTTTTGCGCCGTGTTGTCCGCCGCCGCCGCCGCTGCCGCCGCCGCCGGTGTCCGTAACCACTATCGCGCGAAATTAGAAAAAAAACTAAATCAATAAAAAATACCTATGAGAGAATGTGAATAGAACCCAGGCCCTCTGCGTGGCAGCCCAGCACTATACCACTGAGCTACGCCGGTGCTTGAAACTGCGTTGCAAACTAACCCAACGCAGGCATGTCGGGTAAGGAATCGCGCTAACATGTGTTTTAAAGCGTTTTAGAACAGTAAAGTAACAACCATGCGTCACACAATGCGAACTGCGTAACGAGTGGGTTGTTCAATGCTTAAACCCATTACAAAAGCCTTATAGGCCTAATTCTTCATCGTCGACAGCCACAGCATCAACAAAGTGCACATAATGCGTAACAAGTGTGTAGCGGGTACCACTTTTTTCCGTAGAATGACGAATAATGGCATTGTGGATGCTTCCCCACTACACAAAAATTATGATGATTTTTGGCGTAGTGGGTAGGTACCATGCAAGTAAGCTTGTAGCAGTTGCCCCAAGAGTGTTTAAAAAAGGCTCTCCGCTCTTCCAGCTTTCGCTGTGACTGTGCTGCGCGTTCGGCGCAGGCCTGGCGGTTTATTTTTCCTTAAATTCGGAGGGTGTTTTTCAGAGTTCATTATTATTTTTGGAGGAAATTCGGAGCTTACCGCAGTTTATTTATCGCTAATCCAAAATTGTCCGAAAATCGGAGTTTTATTTTCCATTTTTCTCAGTGCTCCAAAATCTTAGTTGCGGTGGCATCCAAAATGAGAACATCTGAACAGACGGAGCTAAATTTTATTGTCTGGAAGGTTCTAGAGCACAAACACATATACAAGTTCAAATACTTGAATACAGAATCTACGCTTGTCCGTATTACAGTCTTCAAGCTTGTGGTAATATAAACAAAGCGTATTCTTGTAATCGACGCGAGAATACTTTACGAGGTGGTTGTGACTGATGGAAGCGCACTCCTTTCGAGTGATGATTCTCGGCCTCTGAAGAGGGGGGTTGTATGAACATGCCAAGTGACATTTCGCTGCACTGCTGAACTACTTGTGAGTATATCATGATGGTCCGACGTCAGAGAAGCTCATCGTCGCCGAACCGTTACTGCCGGTCGTCCGCGAAGTTCCGGGGACTCGTCGATGGTGGCGGTCTGTCATAGAAGAGCTTATCGACGCAATGTCTCTCGCATCTACCTCATGTATTTATTCTGATATAGTTGTTCACTACTTGGCATCTTGCGTGCCGCCGGACACTTGATTCGAAATAGCCCAAGAGCTCCATCAGCCTGATGCCGTAGAATCCCAGCATGACTCATTGCACGGCAAAACTGTTGCTTAGGTGCAGTTTATATCAGCCAAACCGATCGACGTGTCAATGACCGCTTAGACGCGCTCTTTTGATAAAAAAACGGAACAAGGTCATAATGGCCGGTAAAATCGGAATTTATCAGATAAATCCGAATGGTCAAAGTTCTTACCGGCTAGCGTTTATAGGATTTTTTCGAAATTATTCGAAAGCACAGAGCGCTAATTACTATAACTTAAGACACATCGAGGACGAACGCCGTTGTTTTTCTCGGTATTTCAGCCCAAATGCGCGCCGTAAAAAAAGAAAAAAAAAGTCACATCCCATCAAGCTACACCACGGCAGAAGCGTGACGTCGCGCCAATGAAGCATCCCCAAAAATTTCTCGCCACTCCGATCTCTCTGGACGAAGTTACACTAATGCATTTATTTGTCTGTATCGACGCTCACGACGGCATGAGAAAGACTGCCTGCAAGAATAGAAATGCCATTTCTGCAAAGCAGGGCCTAGTTACACAGAACTCGCTAGATTGGTGGCTGTGAAGCGATGGCATTTCGCAGGTTAACTGCGACACCGGCTGCGTCTCCGAATCGGCTGCCTCTGCGAACCGGCTCACCTCGCTTCCACCTTTCCTGTTCACAGCGAGGGTACCAAGATAAGCAGTTGCATATGCGAACGTAATACAGAGAACACATGATAATTTTATTGGCAAAAAAGAACGAACTACGGCGATTTCGAGTATTAGAAAATGGTGTCGGCAACGGTGTACGCACACATGGATTTGCCGCTTTCAGGCGTCAGAAATAGTGCGCTGCTGTGATGTGCTCCTCGCCAGTAAACATTGACGTAGCCGGGGAGGGGGGATGTTTGAACTGTTTGCGAAATTTTTAAGGTTTGTATGTGTATACACGCACACATAAAAACGCACGCACGAACATAGATAAGGTCTGAATAAACGCCCCCTCCCCCCCCTTGGTGACTGGCGGAGGCCGGTGGCGGGGACCGGCGTGCGCGGAACAGACGGCGATACGGTAGACAATCAGACGCGGAAACGCAACAAAGCGCGGCTGCGCGCCGTTGCCATAGCAACGACGTAGAGGTCTTCCACCGGCTGCTTTGCTGCTGGCTTGCGTTTCCTTTCTCGAATTCTCGGCGCTCGCCACTTTCCTATCAAGAATACTGTCTCAAGCTGATAACGCGATTCGTGACCTGGACGTTGCGGACGCGCGGCGATAATACAACCGAGGGGCATGTAAGATATCAAGACGATTTTTTTTAGGCGAAACGACACCCTTTCAACTCGTTCTTCAGTGTACGCGGCTTTTCTGATCAGCATAGGTAATTTCATCGGAAATATTACCCCATGACATACTGCCTTTGTTGCCGCTTCACGCCATTAAAAGAGCAGTCACTAAGATATGAAGTTCAGGCATGGACACATGCATGTTGTCTTTACTGCTGACTTACCCGGAACAGGTACCCGTGTCTGCAGCAATGTATACAACAGAGTGAAGGAAAACAGCAATAAAGAATATTTCAAAACTAACAAGCGCTTTTCGCAGTACAGTTCTGCTTACAGATTCAAAGAGCCAAGTATTCGATGCTCACTAGATTGCCCTCCGCACCGTGTGCGCAAGCCAATGCCAATAATGGTTCGTCAAACTATAAAGCTCGCCTTGCTTGTTCGCCTCAGGTTAATGACTAACGTGTCGCTGATGTAACATATATATATATATATATATATATATATATATATATATATATATATATATATATATATATATATATATATATATATATATATACGTAGATTATGAAGAGTCTGGCTTCGGTTGCCGTAGAGCAAATAGGAGAAATATATATACGCTTCTAAAAAACTGTATATTTGTGACGTTTCGATCAGAAACCGATCCTGATGAAGATCAGTCTCCGATCGAAACGTCACAAATAAACAGTTTTTTAGAAGCATGCGTATATATATATATATATATATATATATATATATATATATATATATATATATATACTTCGACAAGCTGCTACACAAACAGCTGCAAGGAGTGACCGCTTCCAGTTGCATTTAACCTCCATGCCTTTCAACCCTAGACTAGTTTGTCCATCCTAAAGGACATGGTGCTGTTTGTTTGATTTCCAGCTTCTCAACAACCGAAAGTTTCCCTGTCATCCTATATGCCAATAGGCATTTGAAAGTTATATGTCGTCTAAAAATGCTTTAATTGCCCGATCAAGCGCCTAACACATTTCTTCGAAAACCAACTTTTCGCGTTTTATTGCAAGAAAATAATGCACGCTGTTGCGGCGTTTTGAATGAACGACTTTCCGCAGATGGAGCGTGAAGATAGGATATATGTTGTCTTACGGCCCATTAGTAGGGGTGTGCGAATATTCGAGTTTTGAATTCGAGTCGAATAATACTTGATCGAATAATTTGATTCGACTTTCGAATAGCTAGTATTCATAGTTTCGAATAATTCGGCAGCGTAAATATCTAAAACATGACAAAGGCAATGGCGCAACTTGCTTAGGGTGGGTGGCAATAACAAACGCTAACGTCGTTACAGTCGGCCTTTCGCCAAACTTGCACCAAAAATTGGGGGGACCCTTAAGCTTCGCCTTTAAGAGTTGAACGCGATAGCGATATTCTGTCCCTAGTCCGTACTTCAATCACTTAGTGTACACTATGTAATGGGTAGCGTGCTTTAAACCACGAGCAATTGTGCGCCGTAAATGCGGGAAATGCTTTCGAAGTTGCTATGCACCACTACGTGGTCTTAAGGGAATACGCGCAGTAACGTGTGTGCCTTTTGTAATGGGTACACAGCTTAGAACCACAATGTCGTTATGATATTCACATCTTCTGACGCCCGATGGCTATGCACGCTTCTACCACGCAATATTACTGCGATATTACATGTTGTATTGTGACGCCTGTATACAGGACGGGCGTGTTTGCAAAGCATGAAAGTTATTTTCACAGCAGTTCCAAGCAGAGGAAGTTATTTTATATGCAATCGCAAGCAGAAGCGTGGCTGCGTGGTAGAAATCCTGCTTGCTACGCAGACGACCCGGGTTCGATCCTCATTCGGACCCGGAAATATTTATTATTTATTTTATTTGCATCTTTCTCGATTTTTCGGTCACGGACAAGATGATGATTTTTCGCTCACAACCAACGACGCCGCCGCCGACGCCGACACCGACGCCGACGCCGAAATTTCTGCGAAACGAGCTCTTTAACGCTATCGCGTTAATATCCTCGCTCAAGAGCGAGTGCATGCTGATTTTAAAGGAGAATGTATCGGTTCCGCACGTAACAAAAACATCAGAAAATTGTCAAGCCCTTCAAAAACTCGACTCCCGCAACGAAGGCACGGACTTCTTGCGTAGTTCGGTGCCGTACGCCGCAAGCGCCTAACACTTTGGCCCGCGATACCCTCAGTCATTGGCTTCGCATGTGAGAATTTGTTCACGCTGCGCAGTCGGTACTGACGCACCGCGCCACTCGTTCACAAACTCCCATTGTTCCGGCGCGCTGTTAAAACGCTGCTGTGAACGGGAGCCCGAAGGTTTTTGGGCCCGGAGCGCCCATGGCGATGAGCACATTACCGTTGTCATATGAGCCGTATTGCGCGACCATAAGGGGAAAAAAATTAAGGCAGCTTCGCACTAGGGGTGCCAAGCCTGAAGGGAGTGCGGAGTTTGGTAGCTTTCATTGTTTCACTTAGGTTTTCTCTTTTTTTCCTCCTGTCTTTCTTTCTCTTTCTCTTTTTGCTTTTTTTCTCCATTTTCCTTCTCTCTGTGCTTCTATTCATTTCTTCCTCTCTCTTTGTCTATTTATTTCTCTTTCTTCCTCTTTCTGTTTTTCTTGCTATGTTTCCCTTTCTTTCTTTCTGTTTCTCTTTCTCGCTTGCTTCCTCTTTTTTTCTATTTTTAGACGTGGTTATGTCTGCGTTACGCGAAGCGACGACAGCATACGACAGAACACAACAGCCTGCGCCCCTAAAGTCCTCCGCACTTATCATCCCGGCGCTCAAAGAACAAGAGGGAGATTACTTATGCTTGGCGCGAGCGCGCGCTCACTTCATCATCAAGGCGTTCAAAGAACAACAGGAAGTAGGCGAGAGCGCGCGCTCACTTATCATCATCAAGGCGCTCTAAAAACAAGATGAAAAAAGATTTCTTCGCGCGAGCGAGCGCTCACTTATCATCATGAAGGCGTTCAAGAACAAGAGGAAGAAGACTGCTCCTTGGCGCGAGCACGCGCTCACTTATTATCATCAAGGTGCTCTAAAAACAAGATGAAGAAGCCTTCTTCGCGCGAGCGAGCGCTCACTTATCATCATCAAGGCGCTCTAAAAACAAGATGAAGAAGACTTCTTCGCGCGAGCGAGCGCTCACTTATCATCATCAAGGCGCTCTAAAAACAAGATGAAGAAGACTTCTTCGCGCGAGCGCGCGCTCACTTATCATCATCAAGGCGCTCTAAAAACAAGATGAAGAAGACTTCTTCGCGCGAGCGAGCGCTCACTTATCATCATCAAGGCGCTCTAAAAACAAGATGAAGAAGACTTGTTCGCGCGAGCGAGCGCTCACTTATCATCATCAAGGCGTTCTAAGAACAAGAGGAAGAAGACTTCTCGTTAGCGCGAGCGAGCGTTCAATATGCTGCAGATGGCTATACCATTCGTAGTTTTGCTTGCGTTGCGCCAAGCTACGACAGCATACGATGACAGCAGACGACATCGTACGACAGCCCAGGCCCCTAAAGTGCTCCTTACTAAAAAACTAGCTACCGCACCCCCTCTGTGAACCTTTAGGATGTTAAGAGTGGTGTTGCTGACTGGAATGACGGCTCTCCTAACATGCTTGCGTGCCCACAAAAGCTGAAAAAAAAAAACACGAACAAGTGCGTATACTAAAGCTGCCAGCACGCCATAGCATCTCTATTTTTCTTTTGTCTTGCCGTAACTGGCGATACATGTTTCGTGTAAATATGCTATTCGATATTTGATTCGAATTCGATATTTTTGGCCACTATTCGGCACTATTCGATTCGAATTTGATTCGTGATGAAATTTCAGGATTCGCACACCCCTAGTTTGTTTCTCGTCTGTCCGTGTGCGTTTATGCGCACGTGTGAGTGCGTGGATGTTTGTGCATGTAATACATGTTTTGTTATTGAGTGCTTACGTATATGCTTACTTATTCATGCTGGCTGGTTGCCAGGAACGGCCCCGCGAGTTTAAAAGAAAAATGTATCCTTTCCTGCAGTGAAACACGTTCGATTACGTGCCGTATCCGCAGCAATTTTTTCACACGTTTAACAATGCGGAAAAGTGTAGCCTAGGGTATGTGCACCAAGTCACCATTCACAATTTGAAAGTAACTGCGCCGTAGAAACGGAGTGCCACCAACAGCTAGAGGAGTGGTGGTGCGGAAAAACCGACGTAAATGGGGATCGTTTCCAGCCGCAGCTCGGGGACATGCTGGAGTAGTGCTCGCTTCGAAAAGTGAGATCTGCTCAGTGACATACTGTAGCTGAACTCTTCCATGGAATTTAATTGTTCCCGAGCACTCGCAGTGTTTATTGCCACATATGGACGCCGAGTGCGTACGTGTTACCTTCTCGTAAAAGTGCGACGAAACCGATCGCCTTTGCAGAGCTGCTTGCTTATCAGCCGTACGGCGCCGCATAAGGGGCGCGTTAAGGTACTTCCCGGGCTACCTTATGAAACTCCACCTTAGCGCGGCGGTAAGGTTAAGGAGAGGTTGGATTGATTTGTTTGTTTGTAAGGCGCCGACAAGGTAAAGGGGGGGAAAAAAAAATCCATGCATCTCCACGAAGTGAACGATGACGAGTGGGCGAAGCTAGGTCGCAAGGACCATAATCTCTACGTTGAAGTCGCCGACTAGTATAAAGAGTTTGTGCTTGTTGGTGTTTTGTATTGTTCTGTAGCAAATATGACTGATATAACTGTATTTTTAAACCTTTTTTGTGTCTCACATATGTTACCCGAGCGTTGCCCCATATAATGTGAATTGAGTGACATATAGTGACATCTCTTAAGGTCCATAATGTCTACGTTGAAGTCGCTGACTAGTATAAAGGATTTGTGCTTGTAGGTGTTTTGATATTGTTGCTTCACAATTATAATTGTTGTTCGCCTATTGTAAATATTTTGTTTATTCACATACACTCATGTTTCGACTGTAGCAATGGTTTTCTTACCACCATGACAGCCGGACAGTGAAATTCGACGACAAAGCTAAGTCCTAAGGTCCATAATTTGTAACCTAAGTCGCCCACTAGTGTAAAGGGTTTGTGCTTCTAGGTGTTTTATATTGTTCTGTGACAATTATGATTGATATTAGTTCTATTGTTAAGCTTTTCTTTTTTGTGTCTCACATCCACGAATCTCCCCGTAACGGACGCGGACGACGACAAGGCTAGGCCCTAATCGCCCCTAAAATAATGTCGGTTTATGAACACGGGCATTAATCGCTGGTTGGCTAACCGCCGAGCCGAACTCGATCCATACCGGCCCTGATCGCGATCAAAAGTGCCCGTGGGACACCGAGATCATGGCACGGTGTCACTGCTCGGTGTATCTGCGCCAAACGGATTCAAGACAATCACCTCCAGCATACGAGTCAGTCGAGTGTAGAAAAAAAAAGAAGAGAAAAGAAAGAAAAAGAAGAAATATATAGGTGCCTTTTTTGGGGGGGGCGGGATAGAGGGCGGGCCTAGAGGTTATTGCACGACACGTCGGTCGTATGTGTTGTAGTATACGTTCAGTCCTAACAAAAATACTAGCCAAGTTCATATTTTCTTGTGTGCAAGATCATATTTCACGACTGTATCATTTTCGCACGCCCTGCTTCGATGGCGCCAAGCTGGCGTTAGCAGCCAGATTTCAATAAGAGCTAAATGAAAAGAAAACAAAAAGAACTATCCATAACTCCATTTTTTTACTCTCATTCCTAGCGTTATAAAACTTATCCGGTTTTACTTTGAGGTAATGCAAGGAGCAAACAAGCAACACCTAAGGGCACAGAAGAAATTTGGTTATTATACAACCACAAAATCCTATTCATACCCAAGTATAATGCTTTCACGCTAGCTCAAGAAGAAACTCCGTAAGCAGCATGCTGCTACAATATCCCACCGCTACGGCAGCGTAGAAAGTTAAAAAAAAAAAAAACACGATTCTCTCGATGCATCGCGGGTGCGTCTATCACGGCCAGACATTTCGTGCGGAATGCTGCGAGCTGTCTGGCACGGTACGTCTAGAAGGAGCTTCTTCGATTTACCAAGTCCCGGACCAGTCGCCGGCGGCCCGCGGACGCCTCGGCTCATAGGTAGCTACGTCATTTGCCGCCGTCATCACGTGATCCAAAAGTCCCGAGTTGGTCCCGAGCGGCCGCGGGCCGCCTGCGCGCTTGATGCTCGCCGCCTGGGAGCCCGCGTCCGCTACGGCGTCTGCTACGCCGTCTGCTCCGTCCATGGCTGCGACACCAGGCACAACGCCGACGTAATTCCAACCTCAACAGTGGTTAGACAGTGAATTATACCTACTTCCGTTGTGACACCACTTACTATAAGTGAACTACTCGAGCGAGCGCGCATCGAAGACGTGCGTGGGCGTTCCACCGCTGTTTCTGCTGGCGAGCACCGCGCGTGTTGGCCCGACTTTCGGGAATACGAACATGTTCGACGCGGCTCAGAACGCCGACGACAAGAACTGAGTGCGAAAACAATGAGAAATCCCGAAACACGCGAGAAGCGGACAGAAAAACATAGAGAGAGCAAGAGCGCGTCGAAAATTTCCCGTGTCTAACTTAAGATGGCCGCACGCGTGAGGCACAGCCATGCGCACCGCGCCGTCGTCTGCCAGCTGCCAGCGAGAAATTGTTCGGACAGTCCCGGGCCGTCCGCAGGCCGCCAGGCACGCGAAAAACGAACATGCATCCGAGCGGTCCCGGACCAGTGGGCGGAGCTTCCGGTTGGTTCCCGAGAAAAACGAATGCGGCGCCGGCGTCCGGGGCCGTCCGGAGCCGTCCGGGACGTGTAAATCGAAGAAGCTCAAGAACTGTCGATTCATTGCCAATAGTCGCCGCCGAGATAACGCCGACCCACAGCGCTATCTTTTCTGTGCACTGAGGTGAAGCGACAGTCTCAGGGCGTGCGTACCATTTTTTTATTCTGTTTTATTTAGTGCCGCGTCACTGCATACGGCATGGCGGGACTTTTGAATTCTTTAAGGTCGATACGCCACGTGGTGTCGTTCACGCGAACTAAACCACTGGTGTCCAGAAAAAGCTCCATATGGGCATCAAATAAAAATATACCTAAAAATGCTTTGATTGGCAAACAGATATGGTACTGCAGCAATATCAGGATCACAAACCTGGATCTTAGCCTGTTAATGTAGTAATAGACCTATAACATAATGATTTTCAAAGTATATGAAAGCGAATGACAAAAAAACGCACGTACGTCAAAAAGGTATAAAAAATATGTACAGGTAAAACGAAACGTGTGTAGTTTCATCCAGTTGAATAATTACATACGGTAGACGCAAAACATTAAACGAAAAGGCATGCATAACAAAAATATTTAAAAGACAGGAGAACAAACGTAATAGTTCATATATTTATAATACATAATTTCTATTTGTATATAACTTTTAACGGGAATAACAAACACATGCGGCATATACTGGTTAATATAAACTGAACACGAGATATTCTGTGGTATTAGGTGGTTCTAACATAGCCAAAAAAAAAACCAGGGCTGTTAATACATTGGAGTGTCGGATTCCTGATTTTGGGGCCAGCGAAGGTCGTCATACACTCAACTATACGCGTCGGGCATGCAGTGTTTGCAGAACAGTCGACGTCATTCGCGAAGCACCATGCAAGTTGAAGCGGGACATGCACTGAGCAATAAAGCGCGTCACAAAAAAGGAAAACAAAAGGTGGCCCCGAAAAATAGAAGAAAAAAAAAACCGGCAGATCCCACGCACTGTGGGACTCGATGTAATGCGAAGCAGCCAGGAAGGAGCAAACCATGCTGTACATAATATATATGATTTACATGTTAGGACATGTAATATGTGTTCGGCATACAGCCACGTCGCGTAATACAAATTTTGGTGTATATCAAGCTAGCAAATTGGACGCAAGCGCACCATGAGCGTGGCATGTAAGTGGTATTGTAGATCACATGCATGCCAAGATTTTCATGTCATCACCTGCCACTTATCCCACTGAGGCGGGGTCACGGGACGGGGTCGGTCAGAATGGAATGTGATGCGCACGTCTTCCTCCTTCCATGATTAGAGACGCTGGGCACAGCGACACTACGAGCGCTGTAGAGTCCAACGCGACCGACGTCTGTTTCCGCACCCCGGCGCCCACGTGGCACCGTGCCAGGGCACGGCTGAAGCGATGGACGGACGGACGTGAGCATGAGACACTCAAGGCTTCAACCTTAAAAAATTGATGTATATCAAGCTAGCGAAACGGCCACGAGAGTGTCATGAGCGTGGCATGCAAGCCATGTTGCACATCACATGTCATGATTTCCATATTACCACTTATCATTTATGCTCCTCATACAATCGCGTCGCTGAATACCAAATTTGGTGTATATCAACTAGCGAAACGGCCACGGGAGTACCATGAG
Organism: Rhipicephalus appendiculatus; assembly: GCA_030522465.1. Lineage (NCBI taxonomy): Eukaryota > Metazoa > Arthropoda > Arachnida > Ixodida > Ixodidae > Rhipicephalus > Rhipicephalus appendiculatus. The sequence continues at coordinate 12,084 of JALIZH010018559.1, forward strand.
CGTGGCATGCGAGTGATGTTGCACATGGCATGTCATGATTTCCATATTACCACTCGTCATTAATGCTCGTCATGCAGTCACGTCACTCAATACCAAATTTGGTGTTTATCAAGCTAGCGAAACGGCCCCGAGAGTGTCATGAGCATGGCATGCAAGTAATGTTGCGCATGACATGTCATGATTTCCATATTACCACTTGTCATTTATGCTCGTCATACAATGATGTCGCTCAATACCAAATTTGGCGTATATCAAGCTAGCGAAGTGGCCACGAGATTGCCATGAGCGTAGCATGCAAGTCATGTTGCACATGACATCATGACATAGCGTGATTTCCATATTACCACTTGTAATTTATGCTCGTCATACAGTCACGTCACTCAATACCAAATTTGGTGTATATCAAACTAGCGAAACGGCCGCGAGCGTGCCATGAGCAGGGCATGCAAGTCATACTGCACATGGCATATCATGATTTCCATATGACCACTTGGCATTTATGTTCGTCATACAGTCACGTCACGCAATACCAAATTTGGTGCATATGAAGCTATCGAAACGGCCGTCAGCGCGCCATGAGCGGGGCGTGCAAACCATGTTGTACATGACATGCAGATCATGATTTTGATATTACCACCTGTCATTTATGGTGGTCATGCAGAAATGTCTTATCGTACCAATTTTTGGATATATCAAGTTAAGAAAACGGCCTCAGGAGAACTATGGCCATGGCGTGCAAATCATACTTTTCATGGCAATTTAGTCACGACATTCATAATATAACCAGTCATTCATGTTTGCAATACTGTCATGTTACGCCATACCAATTTTGGTATAAATCCCATTAACGATACGGCCAGGAGAGCACAAAGTCGTAGGCGGCTAGATAGATAGATAGATAGATAGATAGATAGATACGCTCAAAGTCATGGCATTTAAAAGTACGATCGTCAATATATAAGGTCGATTGAACTGCATATATATATATATATATATATATATATATATATATATATATATATATATATATATATATATATATATATATATATATATATATATATATATATTGTCGCGGTACACCGTAAACAGAACACCGAGATGTTTGGCACAAGGACAAAACGGCCCGTTTTTATGGAGCAGCCAAAGCGAAAACCATAAACACAAACACGTCTTCTTCTTCGGTCCCTGTCCCGTTCCGCGAGACTGTCGGAGCGCACATCGTCTTCGTTGTCTGCACACTTTGGGCGCGGCATTTGCCTCCCCCCTTGAAGAGCATCGCCCCGATGCTATAGTCGAGTCAGTCAGTCGCGCATAAGGTGGCTTTGTGCGAGCGACACTCCCTCGCAGTCACTCGCTTACATACGGTTTGATGCGTACTACGTGCACAAGTTCAGGTCGGTGCTGGCGACGCCTTGTACAGTGGGGGGCTATCCGGGACGACCTCATAGGTGACGTCACTTAGTCGTCGCAGCACTCGATAAGGCCCGAAGTATCTTCTGAGCAGCTTTTCGGATAGTCCCCGTCTTCGTACAGGCGTCCACACCCATACCCTGTCGCCGGTTTCGTAGGTCACAGGTGTATGACGTAGATTATAGCGACTTGCGTCGTGCTCTTGCTGTTGGTATATTCGCACACGTGCGAGCTGCCTGGCTTCCTCTGCGCGTTGGGTGAACGCGTCGGCACTCGTTTCAACGTCATCGCATTCGTGTGGCAACATCGCGTCCAACATCGTCCTTACTTCTCGTCCGTGAACAAGGCGGAATGGGGTCATCCGTGTGGTTTCTTGCTTAGCAGTATTGTAAGCAAACGTTATATAAGGTAGAATCTCATCCCAGTTTTTGTGTTCTATGTCCACATACATTGAAAGCATGTCTTCCAGGGTTTTGTTCAGCCGCTCGGTCAGTCCGTTGGTTTGTGGATGGTAGGCTGTCGACTTACGATGAATAGTACCACTGAGCACCAACACATGATCTAAAAGCGCTGCTGTGAATGCGGTTCCGCGATCTGTTATAACGATCGATGGTGCGCCGTGTCTCAACACAATGTTCTCTACGAAAAATCGGGCCACCTCCTCTGCTGTGCCTCTCTGGATGGCTTTTGTCTCGGCGTAGCGAGTAAGGTAGTCGGTCGCCACAATAACCCAGCGGTTACCAGCACTAGAGGTAGGAAGTGGACCCAGAAGGTCCATTCCGATCTGGTCAAACGGCGTTGGCGGGACCTGGACTGGGTGTAACAAACCGGCAGGTTTCGTCGGAGGTGACTTGCGCCGCTGGCAATCGAGGCAGGTCCGAACGTGATGTTTCACGGCAGCAGCGAGTCTTGGCCAGTAGTATCTCTCTCGAACTCTGCTCAGTGTGCGCGTGTAGCCTAAATGTCCAGAGGTGACCTCGTTGTGGCACGCTTGCAACACTTCAGAACGAAGGGCGGTAGGGACGACAAGCAGGTAGGTGGACCCGTCTGACGAGAAGTTCATTTTGTAAAGGACTTTGTTTCGCAAACAAAATGACGATAATGCTCTTGCAAATACTTTGGGTGCTTTCTGGCTTCGTCCTTCTAAATAATTAATCAGGCCAAGTAGCTCAGGATCGTCATGTTGTTGGTCTGCGATTGTTGACGTGTCGAGGATTCCGAGGAATGCCGTCTCTTCATCGAGAGAAGCAGCCGACTCTATCGGTGATCGAGACAGACAATCGGCGTCCGTGTTTCGTTTTCCCGACTTGTACACAATCGTGATGTCGAACTCCTGTAGTCTAAGGCTCCAGCGTGCTAATCGCCCGGAAGGATCTTTGAGGCTTGTCAACCAACACAGCGAATGGTGGTCACTGATAACCTTGAATGGGCGGCCGTACAAATATGGGCGAAATTTCATAACTGCCCATACCACGGCGAGGCATTCCTTTTCAGTTGTTGAATAATTTGCTTCTGTGCGGGACAGAGTTCTGCTTGCATAAGCGATGACTCTTTCCTCGTCTTCCTGGCACTGCACAAGCACAGCTCCGATGCCAACATTGCTGGCGTCAGTATGGAGCATTGTAGGGGCTGTCTCATCGAAATGGGCAAGAACTGGGGGGCGTGTGTAGACGTTGACGCAAATCATTGAAAGCAGCTTCCTGTTCCTCGCCCCAAACAAACGCAACGTCATCTCTCGTGAGGCGAGTTAAGGGCGACGCAATGCGTGCAAAATCTGGTATAAACCGCCGATAATACGCGCACAGACCCAGAAAACGCCTGACAGCCTTCTTATCTGATGGTATAGGGAACTGTGCGACTGCGGCAACTTTCTCAGGATCCGGACGAACTCCTGCGTAACTGACGACATGGCCGAGGAACTGTAGTTCCTCAAAGCAAAAGTGACACTTCTCCGGCTTGAGCGTCAGGCCTGCGGACCGTATGGCCTGCAAAACCACCAGCAGCCGTTCAAGGTGTTCGTCAAACGTTGCAGAAAATACAATTACGTCGTCAAGATATACTAGGCAGGTTTTCCACTTAAGTCCCGAAAGCACGGTATCCATGAGGCGCTGAAAAGTGGCAGGCGCGGAGCATAAGCCGAATGGTAAGACCTTAAATTCGTACAGTCCGTCTGGCGTCACGAAAGCGGTTTTTTCACGATCCCTGGGGTCTACTTCAATTTGCCAATATCCACTCTTTAAGTCCATGGACGAGAAGTAACGTGAGTGTCGAAGCCTGTCGAGCGAATCATCTATGCGGGGAAGCGGATACACGTCTTTCTTTGTCACCTGATTTAGCTTTCGATAGTCCACGCAGAAACGCAGGCTGCCGTCCTTCTTCTTGACTAGAACAACAGGTGACGCCCAGGGACTCTTTGACGGTTGAATCACGTCGTCTTCAAGCATTTTGGCTACCTGCTCTTCTATCGCTTCTCGTTCTTTTGAAGCCACACGATACGGGTTTTGATGGATTGGTCTCGCTGTGTCCGCTGTGATGATTCGATGCTTGGTAAGGGATGTCCGGCCAACTTTTGAGGTCGACGCAAAGCAGTCGTGGAACTCGGATAGCAGCGCTAGAAGGCGTTCTCGTTCCTGCTGAGGTAAAATAGGGCTGACATCAAGGATAGGTGCTAGGTGATGTGGATCTTGTGTATGCGTTGCTTCGAGTGCTGAAAAGCAGTCGCGAACATCTGCTATCTCGTCAAAATATGCCAAAGCTGTGCCCTTAGGAAGGTGCCGGCGCTCTGTGGTGAAATTGGTCAATAGCAAGTTCGTGCGGCCGTTGGTGACATGGACTATTCCTCGTGCGACTGAAATCCCGTGAGTGAAAAGCAGCGAGGTTAGTCGGTCTGCGACTCCTTCACCGTCGAACGGTACGTCAGATGCCACTGAAACAAGGGTACACGATCGAGGCGGGACAACTATATCGTCATCATTAAGACGAAAGGAGATGTGCTCCGGTAATGAAGAATCAGTCAGACCAGCACTCATGCAAAACGAAACCACGCGGTCCGGGATGTTGATTACAGCACCATGCTCCCTGAGAAAGTCCATTCCTATAATTAAATCTTTGCAGCACTCTGGGAGAACGATGAAAGTCGCTACGAAAGAAGAATCTCCTATGCTGATTCTTGCTGTGCACCTTTCAGTAGGAAGCAGTAATTGACCACCCGCAGTTCTTATATGTGGTCCTGTCCACGGCGTTTTGACTTTCTTAAGACGAGTGGCGAGGTCATGACTTATAATGGAAAAATCAGCACCCGTATCGACTAAGGCTGTCACTTGCTGTCCATCAACAAATACAATGAGGTCGGCGCTCACATTGTCATCGCTGTTAATATTCGTCGGCGTCACATTGTCCTGTAGCGGCAGTATTGGGGGGCTTTTTATCCTCTTGTGGTCGGGCTGCGACCTTACCCCGAGAAGGTCGCCCTTTTTTAGTTTCCCCGGCGTGGGCTGGGCGACCTCGGTCTAAGGTCAGCAAAAGTACGCCGATTCGGTGACGACGACTGTGCAGGGGATGGGGAGCGTGACCGGTGGCCGAAGTCGGGCTGGTGGTCGGGCAGCGACTCGTTATAGGGAGACCGCGTCATTGGAGGTCCTTGAAAACCAGCGTCGTCATGGCGAACAATGTAGTCGGCGTTGGCGCGGCGACCGTCATACCATGGCCGAGGAGGGCGAAACGATGTGTCACGGTGCCAGCAATAGCGCGCTATATGGCCGGCACCACCGCAGTTGAAGCAGAGGGGGCGCCGATCGACAGTACGCCAAGCGTCCGTTCTGCGAAATCGTGGGCGTCCCATAGTGTCCACTTGTGGTGGTGAGCAAGGCGCGGGAAGTGATGGCTGGCGACATGAAGGCATCGGAGTCATGGGCGGACGTCTCAAGGCCTCTTGCTGGGGTTGTGACAAAGGTGCGACTGTAGGCGGCTGGTAGTACGACGCGATAGGCGTAACGGGTGGTGGACGGCGGACAGAATCGGCGTAACTCATGTGACTCTGCTCGCGACCAGGATCAACTGCGGAGAAAGCATGCCTAAGTTCGTCACGAACGACTGCGGCAACTGCGGCCACGGGTGTATCCATCATCGGAGTCGAAAGCTTCTGAATTTCCTCTCGAACAATTTCCCTGATCAGGTCACGCAGGGAGCCCTGATTGTCCAGAGTCAGTGAAGCGGCGTTGATTGGTGTGGTAGTGGACAAGCGATTGTACTGCCTGGATCTTTGATGCAGAGCGCGCTCAATGGCAGTGGCTTCTCTTATAAAATCGGCCACGGTATTTGGGGCATTGCGCACAAGCCCGGCGAACAGTTGCTCTTTCACGCCGCGCATAAGGTACCGTAACTTCTTGTCCTCGGACATGTTGGGATCAGCCCTACGACACAGGCGTGTCATGTCCTCGGCAAACATCGCCACAGTTTCATTAGGTTTCTGTATTCTTGAATCGAGCAACTGCTGAGCACGCTCTCGACGGTCGACGCTAGCAAAGGTGTCAATGAGCTGCTGCCGAAAATCGTTCCATGTCAATATCCGGCCTTCTCGATTCTCAAGCCACGTGTGAACGCTGTCATCGAGAGTGAAGTACGCGCGGGCGAGCTTCTGTTGAGCATTCCACTGGTTGATGTCGGCAACCCGTTCGTAACGGTCAAGCCAATCTTCAACATCTTCATGTGGGGCACCACTGAAGCGATCAGGTACAAGTGGCTGAAGAAGCGTTACCTGTGCCGGATTGGGGAGTGGAGCTGCCATGTACGACCTGTGGCTGGCTGGTGTTGGCCATTGGCAAAGGTACAAAATGCCTGGCAGACGGTTCCTCCAAGGAGGTCAGCTCAGGAGCGAGGCCTAGCAACCGGCGACTGAAGCGGTGCACTGGAGTCGTCACAGGTGACGGCGTGTCAGGGCTCGATGAACGGCTCCCAGATGGAGTGTGAAGCATCAGGCAGGCTTGCAGTCCAGCACCTCCACCAGTGTCGCGGTACACCGTAAACAGAACACCGAGATGTTTGGCACAAGGACAAAACGGCCCGTTTTTATGGAGCAGCCAAAGCGAAAACCATAAACACAAACACGTCTTCTTCTTCGGTCCCTGTCCCGTTCCGCGAGACTGTCGGGAGCGCACATCGTCTTCGTTGTCTGCACACTTTGGGCGCGGCAATATATATATATATATATATATATATATATATATATATATATATATATATATATATATATATATATATATATATATATATATATATATATATATATATGGGTCATTCCATATCAAGTGTACCAGGTCAATTTTCGACCATCTCCCATCCTGCTGAAAAAAATTGTCCAGGTATATGTGAGTGTGATAAGTAGTTATTGAGGCGTTATTTTTTGCAAAAAAATTTTGTGTTGCCTAGGGCGCTTCGAACTTTTGGCACCCAAGTGAAACTGTGTCGCGCTAAATAATTTGTATAAAATTACTGTTCCGTGGAATTACCACGAAACAACTTTTTCCATAATCTAAACGCGCTGATCTTTCATGACAATGATAGTTTATTCATTTTAGTCTTAACTTTCTTTATTTTTGGTTTTGGAAAAAAATTGCAATATGCTGCATGTTTAGCGTATTTTATAAAAAGCATAGATTTTTTCGCGAGTAATATATTCACAATATGTGTTTCATGGGTTCCTATAATAAATGATGAAAATACTTCGGGAGCGTACGAAGCAAAAACATTGCCACAATATGGTGACAAAGTTGGAAAAAATGGCATTTTGACTCATGTTGAGGCTTCATTTTCTCAATGTAGCGGTCTAAGTAAAAATATGGCTTATATATTGTTGCATAGTATGATCTGTTGGCAAGGCATACAGAAAGTTTCAAAAGAGTAGATTTTGTTTTAAGGGAGAAAAAAAATTTTCCAGCTGAACAACTACAAGGTAGTAGAAAGTTTGCCTTTGCCTCGCCTTCACTGCATAGCAGGTCAGCGGGGGGTATTCGGCGGCGAATAATGCAAGTCATACAAAAGCTTGCCATTTGTTTTGGTAATACTGCTGTACAGAACGCCAAAAAGGGCAATAGTGATAATTTTATGGAATGGTATCTTCCCACTTGGACCATCATAGGGCAGGTTATACTCAACCGCTTCATAGTCGCAAGGGGCAGAATTATAATGCAGTCGATGGCCTGCAATACAGTATTTGGGCGTTGTGTTTGGCTTCTGATAATTAATGCACGTGGTTTTAATAATAATTAATGACAAAATTAAGGTATAGTTTACTTAAGATGTTTTTATGATGCAACAGGTATAGGCCGATGCGTGATCGCTTATCAGTGGTTTCAATGATGAAATGATGTATGCTAGGTGTACGCGTTAGAGATGATTCGACATCGAGCCCATAAATGACACTTAATGCGCCATTTCCAGTTGCTATTTACAATTTTCATCCACCTTGTTTTTAAAGGTCGTAGGGTGCTGAACATGCTAAAAGCCCCTCACCATTACCGGACTGGCTTTCAATTAGAACATTCTCAGCACCTTCGGACACTTAAGAAATAGGGTGATGAAAATGTTCAAATCCCTCCGGAAATGGTGACTGGATATATATATATATATATATATATATATATATATATATATATATATATATGTATATATATATATATATATATATATATATATATATATATATATATATATATTGTTACGACGTTTATTGGCGGGCACTCGGCGACGATGCACGACAGCGACAGTCAAGGCGGGGGACCGACAGCGACAGTCAGGCGGGGACCGGCGTAAGGTTGTCGGCAATGGAGGAACCAAATACATCAGCGGATGAT
>JALIZH010018560.1:0-42492 GCA_030522465.1 Rhipicephalus appendiculatus
AGTTTTTTCAGCTGTTTTCAGTGTTTGACAGCAATATAACGGGCACTTACATACCTACGTATCATTATGTTTACAGCGCGAAAAGCACGAGAAAACTTACTAAGGCACACTTATCGCGCTGTAAACATAATTATTGAATACCAACTTGCCCACTTTACTGCATACCTACGTAGGCATTCAGTACATTTTAGCATGTTTTCGACATTGAAGCCGTTCTTGGTCGAGCCTTAAATGCCATAGCAAACCAACGTCACATCCTCTCGGAATGCGAGGGCCTTCCCCCACCCAGAGAGCTTCTGCCAGCTCCCTCAGAAGCGACATGGGAGACCTTAATACTGTCCCCCCGACGAAGAACTGCAAAAAGCCGTCGTTGCATGGGCAGAAGATGTCGCCGCAGACAAGCGGCCAGCTCCAAATCCCTGAACTTTCTTTTAAATAAAGTTGTATCCTCCTCCTCATGTCCGGGATCCGCGGTAGCGCTTGTGGGCATCATAAACGGGTATGCGCCGCACACACTGGGTGAATCCCACCACTCACCACTGGTCCACTAAAAATTTAAGGTAACAGTTAGCCCATCTCACGGGTATGTGCCGCAGGAATCTGTACGGCCTACCAAACAACTGTCATTATCATAAAAGTGTATCTGCCACAGAAATTGGGTAAAGTAGACTACGCGCAACTTGCACTAAAAAGAAAGACGGCACAGTTAAACTAACAATTCGCGTGCGCGTTACATAACCACGCCACTGCCCAGTGTTACTTTCTGGTTATAAAGGTAGTCGCTATACCACCACCTCAAACCTTAACAAAGAGTGTTAAATAAAGAGCAGTGATACAACATTTCGGAGCATCTTAAGCCAAAGCTTCTTTGTAAACCTGTGTATAAGAGTGGTATGGTCCAGATGCAATAAAACTCTACTAACACCTCAACTTAACAAAGAGTGTTTAACAAAGAGCAGTGATACAACATACCTGAAAGCGTTGCGAAACATACAAATGCGTTAGCCTGACGAAGGCAACGCCACCAGCTTCGCTTGTTCATCGATGTCGGCGAAGCGGAGTGGGTTGAATTTTTTTGTCATATTCTACAATGTTTTTGCGCTGTCTCCATAAACCCATACAGATACTTGTGTGAAAGTGTTCAACAGGACGCCAGTTTCTACATTGCGAAATGCCAGCGATTACGGCTGTTATTGTAGGCAGAACTGCCACGCACTGTGGCGTCATCAAAACGTGACTGCTTGGTGTTCTGTCGATATTACCTTTTCAATTCTTCTTAAGAGAGCAAACACGTGTGCACATCGTTTGTGTCTCGATTGTGGTCACGCTACCGATGTTATCAGTTATCTGGACATGCCCGTGAGAGTTTCCGGGACTCGCTTCAATGCAAGATTAGAAAACATGGTTGATCCCTCCGTCATAGCATTCTGTATAACACGAAAGTAAAAGGTGTCTTTAGAGAACACATGATGCCTATCGGTGTTTGGCACTATAGCACCGTCTAACGTGGATGCACCCGCGTTGACGCTTGATGGCACTTTTTTTATCCCGACGACTAACATCCATGATCAATGATTTAACAAACACTTGTGGCAGCTGTAGTGGTTCACGGCGAGAGTGTAATAAGAAAAAGCGGTGTTACAGCCAGAAGAGCGTCGCTGATTGAACGCACAACTTGAGCTAAGGTCGCCATTCCGCGGCATGTTAAATAGTTATTGAACACCACGAACGCACTGGAGGGAAACGCTTCGCGCGTCGTGTCTGTCATGTAGCCTGGCCGCGATTTTCTTTGTGGCGAGCGTAAGCGGGGTACGCGGTGTTACAGCCCGGTGAGGGGCAGGCGCGCGTCGCAGAGCTATTTTTTGTATGGATGGATGCTATAAGCGAGGCCGACGCTTGCGCTAAGGTCGCCACCTCGCGGTGCGTTAAGGCGTTGACAAAATTGCACTTGTAGCAACGACGCGTTGCAGGAGTTAATTGCGGAGTCCACGGTCATGATGCATTCCCTCACTTTATTGCTCCCCCTGAAGGCGACACCACCCAGCCGACCAAGAGCACTGTGGGAGGAAAGTGTGAGATGTAAAAGCCGCGTTTGTGAAGTCAGCAGAGTTTGAGGCCCTTTCGTAGCGGGTCGAGTGCCGGGCATCTGTTACCGCAGACCGAGAAGTCGTGGGTTCGACTCCCGTTGACAGAACTGATTTTTTTCTTTGCTATCTACTCGAGCACATTATTTCTTCGTCATGTCCGCGCCAGCAACACTTCACTGAAGTCTCGGTGGAACCCAGCATAAAACACTTTCGCGTTTGAAAAAATTAAGGGCGAAACAGACAAACGCAGCTAAAATAACATAGACACAACAGTAGGCAAGCTCTGTAGCAGCACTAAGAAGATGATAGTCACACAACCAGAGGTGAGAGCAAGAGAGCCAACACAAAACATAAACTGGCTAAGGCGCACAAACAGATCAACAGAACTACCCTCAGCGGCATATTAAACTGGAACGTTAAAAATGTCACAGTTTCGTCGCACGGGCGAAGCAATGAATGCGATAGCAATAAATTGGAATGTCACACGAAGAGGACAAGCAGCTCGATATTTGTAGCGTGCCTCTGAGGCACAAAGAAGGACGCTCGACAAGAACGTGCAGGTATACACAGGACAACTGTGAACTAACATCTGTCCTTAAACGTTCTTAACTGCGCGACAAAGTGACCAAGACACAAGTTAGAATACACAGAGAACAACGCGAGCGCAGACTAAGTCTTCAATATCTTGGCTATTATTTGGACGTTACCCCAGGACAAAACCAGATGGCCAGATAGTTCTGGCACTAGTGGAGGGACTATCCTGTGCTTCAAGCAATAGGCCTTAACACGGGACTGGAAGACGGACACGCGATCAGGCTCAGGATCATTGATCAGGAAGTGTCACAATTGTTACGTCTTTGCGTTTGAGGAACGCGCTGCAAGTGTCGATGCGGAACCTGACGCTCTTACATATTAAACTGCGGGTCAGACGCCACGCGGTGGCGTCTAAACGAAGGTGTTCCCTGGCGTTTTTTTTTCGTTCCGCAGCCCGAGTCGGTGCAGAAAGGGGCCTCTTTTTTCGTGCGTGCCTAAAAGGCAGTTTTGAAATTGAAAGAAAATGTAGGAGCGTTGCGTGATAGAAAACCCGTTCAAGCTCCTCCTTGATCTGCGTTCCGCAGGCCATAAATGGCATATATAATTAGATCGCCGTTATTACGCCAGAAGATGCATGACGCGTGGTTCAGTTGTCTAACGCAAAGCGCTGCGGTCCCGGTCGGGTGCTTCGGAACATATTTTTTCTCATTTCTTTTACTTTGTGCCTTGTATATATATATATATATATATATATATATATATATATATATATATATATAAAGGAAAGAATTGTAAACTTAAGGGCTCGTTTGCTTTGTTAAACACAGTATTAATGCGAACTAACAGACAAAGATACCAAGGAAAGTATAGGGGAAGCTATTAGAAGTAATTGTAATGTAAATGTGAAGAAAGGAAAGTGGACGAAAAGATAACTTGCCACCGGCAGGAATCCGAACCTGCGACCTTCGAATAACGCGTCCGATGCTCTACCACTGAGCTACGGTGGCGGTCATCCCTCCGTCCACTTTATAGGGTATATATGTGTACTTAAACGTGGGAGCGTCAGTCAGCGCCGCCTGTTGCCATTACGGCGAGTGTGGAACACTCTTTTTTTTGCCTGTAGGCGTCACGTAGTACGTGATCTTATTACGAGCGGGCAGCTGACTAATAATCCCTCGCATACCACCTGAAGGCATCAAGTCTGCCAGAACGAGACCCTCGTTATGAATGAAGGAAAAGAATTGTAAACTTAAGGGCTCGTTTGCTTTGTTAAACACAGTATTAATGCGAACTAACAGACAAAGATGCCAAGCAAAGTATAGGGGAAGCTATTAGAAGTAATTGTAATGTAAATGTGAAGAAAGGAAAGTGGACGAAAAAGATAACTTTCCACCGGCAGGATCCGAACCTGCGACCTTAGAATAACGCGTCCGATGCTCTACCACTGAGCTACGGTGGCGGTCATCCCTCCGTCCACTTTATAGGGTATATATGTGTACTTAAACGTGGGAGCGTCAGTCAGCGCCGCCTGTTGCCATTACGGCGAGTGTGGAACACTCTTTTTTTTTGCCTGTAGGCGTCACGTAGTACGTGATCTTATTACGAGCGGGCAGCTGACTAATAATATATATATATATATATATATATATATGCTAAATGACGGCGACGGTGACGGCAAAAATTCGCCGAGAGTGCCCGTATAATTGTTATCGCAATAAAATAGAAGTGGTAGTAATGAGTGCAGTAATGTCACGGCAGCTAACTGAAAACAACGTTTGAAATAGATTATAGTGCATGTTGTCGGCGATACGAAGGACAATGTTATTAAATGTTTTGCATCCTCTCACTCGAGAAAGGTAAATGCCATTTGTATTCAAAGACATTCAAATTTCATGCGCTCGCTAGGCTGCCATACGGGGACATCTGTCATTCGAGAAAAATTACTTTTCGAATGAACGAGTTTAGTGAACTCATTGGAACACACTTCTGTCCTTAATAAGCATGCATGTAGGAGAGTGGCCACCAGCTACGTAGTTATGAAACACGAAGAATAGTTATAGCAGACAACGTGCTTCAATTCAAGAGCATACGGTTTGTTTATTACACAATCAATCAAATCAACGAAAAATCTTTGTTATTCACATGAGGATGACACATGATTTATGTTATAAAGGCAGGGCCCCGTAACTCACATGGGAATTGTGAAGGGGGCCCTTATGTCATATTCTGTTATACAAACATAGAGCGCGTGATAAAAGTGCATGACGCTAAGAATGTGGGACATTCTCATCAGAGAAGGGACGAGATTATAAAACAACGTAGGTTAGTTTCGTAGCAAGTAAATGACCGTGGTTCTATTAGGTCTGTGGATAGTTAGGTCTGTGGGTTCTGTTAGGCTGTTAGGCTGTGGTTCTGAGGATGTGGGTTTTAGGTCTGTGGGTAGCTCCACTCATTCGTTCAATACGTGCGTGTGAGTTTTTTTTTTTTTGAATGTTTATAAAATTGCGGGATATCATTAGACTATGCTACATTGCTAGAAACAGTTTTCATCAAAACAAGTTGTGAGTAATATATTTTTGACACGTCATGGCCTTTCTGCTCATTGTGTTCCTCGCTGCATCTCGATTGCCAGTGTCTGAAAATTGTATTGTCTATCATGCAGCAGCGCGCAACACAAAATGTCACTTCTTATATCAAAACAATTGCGTGACAAGGACGCTAAATGTTTTGTCTCAAATTTGTAACAATATACACAAGGCAGTATGTTGCTTCTAGTTTGAGCTGTAACGTCGTCATCATTACATTCATAGAACAACATGACACCGAAATTTCACGCGTACATACCAGCGAAGTTAGAGAAGCTTTACAAAGTATGTCAAACGGAAGAGAAACCCAAGGATTTGGCCGAACAATTTATTTGGCTAAGGAAGCAGCAGATTATATATTAGGAAGCTTGCGATATCCTCCACATTATGGCCTAAAACGTGAAATTTGTCATAGAGTTTCGTATGTACCAGGGATAATCAAAATAGGGCACCGTAAAAAACTTGAAGCACAAAACACCGATCATTGATTACTTTATGATTCTAGAAAATATTGCGGAACGGAGTTTGGAATGCGGTAACTGGTGTGTTTTACCTCAGCTCAGCTCTCAATTATTCTAAATCGAGAAGGAGCTAACGTTATTTACCACAGTTCCCACTTGCCATACCCACAAGTTGCCGCTGAATCTACAGTAGCCATAAGTATTCAGTACTAACCGACGTTATACAGCATTTGCTAGCGCTATGTTAGCGTTACTTCATTGACAAAAAGTAGCACGAGCATCCGTAAACCAACTTTAGCAAACATAAGCCGTAAATAGCTGACAGTCAGCCTTAGTTTGTAACAGCCAGCAATGGTGACCTGAGTAGTCACAAATGGTCAAAACTACCAAGGAGTAGCCTATAAGTCCTCAGTGCTACAAAACATTCCATAGCGATAGACAGCGTCTATCCAACTGTAGACTCCTACTGACAGCTCAAGGCATATGAGTGCGAAACAGTCTTAGTGCCACGCGGTACATATCGCGTGTGTGTATTGTTATGTCGTTTTGGTTGTGTCGTTGCTAAGGGCGTGTTCCAGCTAATAAAAAACATGGCCGGCGTTTCATTTAAATCATTCATGTCATGGTGCACTTAGCAGGAAAGCCTAGCCGTTCAAATTTTTCGACCGTCAAAGAATGCGCTGCACCCACTCAGTTCTATCGGGCCAAATGGTAAACGCCAAGTGCTGCAGTGCTCTTTCAGACTCTTATTAAACACATCTCACGAAAAATGGCCGAAATTTTGGGAAATTGGTAACTTCAACACGGTAACTTTGAGGCTCACGATGCAAACACTGCGGTCGAATATATCTCTCGGAAAAACATGTCAGCAGTCCCTCAACTACCATATTGTCCTATCCTGGCCCCATGTGACACCTTGTTTGTAAAGCACAGCTAAAAAGAACTGAGGAGACGTCTCTTTGACGTGTCCCAGAATGCAGTCAAAGCTTTAAAAACATTTGCAAGTGGATGGCGAAAAATAGGCCTACCTATATATGCCTCGGAAGATAGAAAGCCGGGAATACTGCAACTCATTAGAGAATACTTCAAAGGCGACAAACTATTTGATCGGTAGTGTTCAGAAATAATTGTTTCAGAGAATCAATCTCAGTCTTTATTACAGAGCCCTGGCCAATGGCCAGTGTCATTCAATGCTTTGAAACACTCTGGTATCGCGAATGACATCTTGTCCCTTAAAGGAAGACAGCTTCCTGGTGCTCAGATGGAGTTCCAGGTGCTTTTGCGATGCAAAAAAGATGCAACTATTTTCATCTCTGGCATGGAGGACATGCAGAAGGAAGGCTTATGAACCATTTTCTTGATCCTGCAGTTTGGTAGTTCTCAAAAAAATTTATTCTCCTGCTGTGAATCTCGTGCTGCAATTTTAATCATGCTTCGATGCTATTCTGTCACCATTTTGATCACTGGTATTAATGACATGGGCGGATTTTGAATAAAACGCGGGTCCTACAAAGGGGACAGTCATGTTGTGTACTTGTTGAAATTTTCATGAGAGTAAGTGGCCTAAACCGATGGTTCATTCGATTGGAGATAAGAAAACGTCAGTGCCATTAATGTCTCACAGCTGAAACCGCAGCAGAATTGATTGTGTACCTTCGTATCTGGAAGTAACTCAGAACTATTGCACGTGGAAACCCAGCCAGCCAGCAAAGACAGATCAGAGTGCGTACCGGGTGGCATTCACTAGAGCAGGGGTCTCAATGTCAGCTCAGCTAGCGGGCCGCAGCCACGAAAATTTACTCCTGCAAGGGCCAGGACAGTGGAGAAGGTAGGAGCGGGAGGAGGGGGGGGGGGGGTGTTGTTAATACAAAACGTCAGCGCATGGTGCCATTTGAAAGGCCTTTCCCATATCTCATGTATGAGTCATTTTTGAAGAGGATTGCGCGCCAACATTATAACAAAATTTCGATACTGATGATCAAAATGGCTAAAATGTGGAAGCCAATTGTGAGTTTTCTTTGACGGCTATTTATGAACACATGGTGACTGAAGGTGGTGCCTCATCAATAAAAAAAAAAGCTTAAGGCCAGTCATGTCCGTGTAGCTCATGTACGTATACATATTAAAAAAAATTACACCATCTCCCGCTAAAGGGAACCATGTGTAGATGTGAAGCAGCGGGCGCTAACGCTTACACTGGCGACGGTGTTGACGCTGGCGCTCATCGCAGCGTTGCGCAAGAGAGAAAAACTGGGGAGACGCAAAGCACGCAGTGATAGAGCGGTGTTTCCTACTGGAACATGTCAATCGCTGCTAATGGGCAATGAGAGACAGAAGACTTCGACTGAACACAGAGACCCGCAGTCCGCTTTTAGTTAACGCGCACGCTGCGAAGTTTTATTGTTCAACAACGCACAGGAGAAATCTCCCACCGGCACCACCTTGCAGGTCGAAATCCATTGCCATATATACGGAGTGGCCAGTGAACGGTTGTGCAGCGCGAGCAGTCGGTTTTTGCAACCAAGAAACTCGCTAGCAGACGCTGCCTGCGTCGGCGTTGCGAGGCGAGAGAGTGGGGAGCGTAAGAGAGGAGAGAGAGGAGGGGACGCGCATGCGCAGTGGGGAGTGTGGACGCCGCGGGCAGGGATGCCTAGAGGAGAGAGGGCAGAGCGTAGGAGGGGAGAGAGGAGGGGAGGCGCATGCGCAGTGAGGGTGTGGTTGCCGCGGGGAGGGATGCCTAGATGAGAGAGAGGGGGAAAGGGGTTTTTATTTATTTTTTTTAAAGGGTTTGCGCATGCGCAGTAAGGGATTTCACGCCGCACACCGGATTAAGCTCCGCCATAAGATGCTTCACATCTAAAAAATGAATATATGGGACCAAGAGAGTTATGTGCTGACCGCGGGCCGCAAACGAGAGGTTGGTAAAAGGGTACGCATTTGGGCTGGTTGGTTCATGATTTCCAGTAGAAAACAGCGCTAAAAGACGGGACGAAGAAAGGACACAAACCACGGCGCCGTGGTTTGTGTCCTTTCTTCATCCCGTCTTTTAGCGCTGTTTTCTACTGAAGAGGTTGGTGGGCCGCATGCGGCCCGCGGGCCACGTGTTTGAGACCCCTGCGCTAGAGAGTCGACCATATTGCAAAAGAGACAGCTACTATGCGTGCACGGCTGATGATAGGGATTCCGACTGCCTCGTGACAATGTATTTTTCTATAACATACCAGATATTCTTACGGAGACAGGGCCTCAATCAGTAGAAAAAGTTGTTGACTTGTCTAAAAACACCTTAGCGCGCCGCATGATACGAGAGGTTATATTTCATGCATATCGCAATGGACAAGTGGCAGCTCACACATGCAAAGCACAAACCTCAGTAAAGCGCAAGAAAATGACATATAACCAAATTCCTGTTGAAAGGAGAGACTAAAAATCTGATTATTGTACGAACTTTGTGAAGATACTAGTAAGAGCGGAAATTTAAGAATCTACTGATCAACAGGACTACTATGGATACTGCGTCAATGAAGACACTGTATACTGAATTCGATCACGACGCAGTGTCAGCCGCATCGACGGGTCATCAACACAATATCTATGATCTGACCGCGTACATTCCGCTGCAAATCACAGGTGAATGCGAGGAGCGAACGTCCCATTAAAAAACAAATTTAATCGTATTGTCAAAGAACATTCACAGATGCTTATCTTAGAATAATGAACTGCGTAGCCTAACAAATGATTGGAAAGCTGATGTTCTGGTCCTAACTTTGAAAAAATGGCAATCCTGAACTCAGAACTATTCCACTGTAAGGAATACATTAAAATTTACTGGTGTGAGCATGTTAACACATGTGGCAGCGTACTACTAGCTTTTACCAAGTGTGTTGAGTATTGTTCTAGGCTACTAAATTGCGACGTGGGATCAGTCTTAGCGTTAATTCAAAACAAATGTTTCTCAACACGCGCTATCAAACACTCCGTCATTTCGTGACAGCCTGTAGGGCTGTCTCAACGAGATGACAGTTCAATTTCCTGCAGGACAGTTTATTATCAACGGTGACTGTAATGCCCCCAGCATATGTTGGTCAGGGGCACGTCACTTTTGCTATCTTCTCGTATATGAAACCGTGTCATTGACATTTGGGCTTATTTCCAAATCACCTGAATCACCACTTCGCCTGCACGTGTACTGAAATCTAGGTCACTGCTTTCGGGCTTTGTTCTCACGTCAGCTACTGATTTGTTTTCTCTTGCAGTTTATTCGCCACATTCAGGCCATAACAATGTTCCGCATTATAAATGACACTACCGCAGTCGCCATCACATGTAATTGTTCTGACGCTGTCGGGGAATAGGAGAGCGAAATTCACTGCTGTTAACACTGTCCTTGAATAAACGCAATAAATTTTTCAACAGCTCATTAGAAATGAACAGAGTTATGTTTCTACAAAACTCACTAAGTTTGGTAACAAATTCACCGCCATTAGGCATGTTTCGAATAACACGGCAGCGTAGTGTAACGGCTAATGAATCGTCTTTTAAAGAAGAAGAAAAAAAAACGCCCTTTAAGCATGGCATTGCGATGAAAAAGTGGATTGAAATGTAATGCTTATACAGAAGCCACCTCCGCCTACATAGGTCAACTACCTTCTCATCTATTAACCTTGAACTCAGTACTTATTTACTAAACCTACACTTTCCAGCAAGTTGAAAAGTACTTGAAAAGTCTTCTGGAAAGAAATTTACCGTAACGATCCACAAAGTGTATCACTAAGCACACAAACTGGTGAGTGTACCAATTCATCAGTGGGCAAATATCCTGAAAGTACATTCGCCCACTAATATTTATCAGCGAAACCCGCATACTAAATACCGTATGTGATTTCACCTAATATTTTCTGAGAAGTCTTTTTTATTATTTTTCATTCTACTCGTACAAAAAATTAGGAATTTAAAGTCAACCGCGCCTTCAGCCGACGTAATCACATCAAAATTCTTTAAGGCACCAGTTGATATGGTTCTATCATTACCGAATACATTTTCGTACAGTCACTTCAGTCTGCTTAATTAGCTTTATCTTAGGGAAAAAAAACGATTTGTTGTGGCAATTTTAAATCCTGCGAAACTAATATTTTGCACTGTAAACCAGTTTGCACCCTTAAGGGGGGTGTCAAGCAAGCAAAACACCTTTTTGCATAACCGAAATTTGCAAAATAAGGGTGTAAGGGTGTTTTCCCTCCACAAACAGCCTTAAAGGGGTGATGTTCTAGCTAAATTATAAATGGGACTCGCTGATTAAAAAGTCGTTGGATCTTAGGAGAGTTTAGATTATAAGATATGTTTCTTTTAAGGCTATCTAAAATCATACCGTAAATTTAGTGAGAGCAGCATTTTGGGCTAGTTGGTGATCCATGACATCAAAGTAATTGCGCGACGAAAACACGAACAAAAGAAGGCAAGTACAAACACAGCGCTGTGTTTGTACTTGCCTTCTTTTGTTAGTGTCTTCGTCGCACAATTACCCTGATGTCATAAATTTAGGCCTATTCTCTTAATGTTTATTGTTAATTTATATGGAACGGGAATATTCCCAACGGTACTGAACAGCAGCTTAGGATATCATAGCTATGTATAACAGATGGTCATTTTAACGCTATGTAGCGCGAGTGCTCCGTCCAGTGCTCTGTTTTGGGTTCTCTGTTCTTCTTTACACAGATAAGCAGCTTGCCAAGGAATATTTTTTCACAAACTTCTTTATTTTCTGATGCGTGTGTTATGCAGTGTAATATTATCAAATGATTGT
The DNA here is from genome assembly GCA_030522465.1 of Rhipicephalus appendiculatus. Lineage (NCBI taxonomy): Eukaryota > Metazoa > Arthropoda > Arachnida > Ixodida > Ixodidae > Rhipicephalus > Rhipicephalus appendiculatus. Next base: position 11,471 of record JALIZH010018560.1, read on the forward strand.
GACGTCACTAGTAAGGCGAGAAACTAAAGCAACATTCACATGTAGGACGGGACGTAGCGCATTATTTTACGCAACCAATATGTCACATTACGCGAATAATGTGGTACTCATATGACTTCGAAATTCTCATGGAAGCATTGCTTTGAATGCTCATCATGTAGTGGTTGCCGTAGTTAGATTAGCTAATAGGAAATTGTGTTCTCCCACTGTCTTGACCACAATTATTTCCGTACACCACATGCATTTGTCCTCAGCAAGAGTGTGCATCGCCAGTTTCAAATCCTCATCAATTGGTGTTAATTGATAGAATTGAAGGTGTACTTAATCGATGGATTTTTTTATTCAGACACTCGTCGTGACACAAGCATAAGAGGAATGAAAGGAATTCTTGACATGAAACAACCAGCTCTTCCCAGGACGCGAGTTGGCATTTCATAATTAATTAGATATATTGGCATATTACCGCTCTACGCACGCTCTTTATTCAACAGCTCCATTCACATCACGATACCAAGATCCCTGCCACAAAGTCAATGGATCCTTCCTTAACACAGTTCCAAGCTCACGGACATATCACCTGTAAAGCTTTGTTCAAAAGAAATAACCATCAGCATGAACAGTAAGAAAACAGAATCCAATGATTTTCAAGTGCCTTTGGTACTTTCTGTTTTAGGAAGTAGTGCCATCTGTTTAAGAACTTGTTGTTGGGCGAGTTGGTGATTACTTAACATGATGATTTTAGCGCTAGAAAAGACGAACACATGTGGGAGACAGGACAGGCGCTGTCCTGTCTGTCCACATGTGTTCGTCTTTTCAGCGCTAAAATCATCATGTTATGCCATCTGTGTTTTTTGATATTGCACATCGTCCATCCAGTATTAGCACATTGGTATATATATATATATATATATATATATATATATATATATATATATATATATATATATATATATATATATATATATATATATATATATATATATATATATATATATATATATATATATATATACTATTTACAAATTAATGGCACTGCTATGGGGACTCGTATGGCACCTAACTACGCTAACATCTTTATGAATGATCTTGAAACTAAGTTTCTATCAACCCAGAAAATTAAGCCACTTCTTTACAGACGCTTCTTAGATGATATTTTTATTATTTGGACGGATACACAAGAGAGCTTAATTGATTTTATAGAATCTTTCAACAAAGTTCATCCAGACATAACATTCACCTATGCATACTCAACAACTGAAATAAATTTCCTAGACGTCCACGTAAAGGTAAAAGACGGGTCATTAACTACTAACGTTTACAAAAAGCCTACAGACAGGCAGCAATACCTTCATTTCGATAGCTGTCACCCTCGTCACTGCAACACGTCCATCCCGTACTCGCAGGCCCACCGATTCAAAAGAATTTGCTCCCGCCCCGAAGACTTTGAGGCAAACGCAGAGAACTTGCGCAACGTACTTGCAAAGCAACATTATCCTCCTTCTATAGTCAACGACGCCATACATAAAGCGGCAAACCTAGATCGCCAGCAGCTATTTTACCAGCAGAAAGAATTAAAACAAGAGGGACGGAAAAACTTGGTTCTAACATTTGGGAGCAACCCCCCAACGTAAACAAAATTCTCAAGAAACACTTTAACATCTTACAACAGAGTGAACGGCTATCAAAAATTTTTCCCTTCCCCTCCGCGAGTTGTATATAGACGCCCCAAAAACATTAAAGATTATCTTGTTCGTTCAAAAACCGATAAGACACCTGTAACTGGATGTCAGCCATGCGGCAAGGCCCGCTGCAAGGTGTGCAAACACATACAGGTAACCAACGTTGCTCAAAGCACACATTCCAATTTCAAATACTCCATTCACTCAAACCTTAACTGCGACAGCTCTAATGTAGTATACCTTCTCGAGTGCGGAATATGCAGTATTCAATACATAGGTCAGACTGACACGGCCTTCTGCACCCGCTTCAATAACCATTGTTCACATGTTCATTCGCTTCCGGATCTGCCTCTGTCTCGGCATATAAACTCCGAAAACCACCCGTTTGATTCCATCAAGGTCACACTCTTACAAAGCGGTTTCTCCAGTACAAGGGAGCGTGAACAGCGCGAATCATACATGATTTATAAATTTGATACATTGAAGGCTGGTCTAAATATCACTCCGGGTATACTGTCTGCAATCCGCGCTCTGGAAGATTCAGGATAATAATGATCCTAACCAAACTTCTTTCTTTTTTTTAGTAGTATTTTTTTCGCAAATCACTCGGAACACGGTGTCGGGCATGCAAGATCTGCACGCGCATTCCGAGAAGGGTGGGCAACTTTCGAATAATTCCCCCCTACAATGAAATCACTCCTCAGACAACCGAGTAAATGACATATTCGAACTCCATGCCAAAATTTGAAAAACACTCTCCATTTTCTTCTCAATTATTCTTGAGCCACAGACCGGAGATCGTAGGAACGTAGACCCCCCTCACTGGGCTTCAGGAGCAGCTAAGCAGGGGCGGGGGGAGAATAGGTGGGACGTGACAATGGACGAAAGGAATGTACTGTGTTGTTGTGTTCAGGCTCTGGGAAGAGATGAGCCTGATTAGTGAACCGTCACAATGTACCACTGGAATGTGCTTAACGTGCCCACCTGGACCATCGATGTATGTCTACATATTTTTGGGTTCGTTCACTTTTTTTCTTGAAACATGTTTTCTTCGTATATCTTGGTATATGCCGGGGGCACCACAGGAATGTACTTAACATGCCCACTTGGTTTTTTCGTTTTTTGTTTCTTTTCTTTTATATTTTTCCTTTTTTTTATTTATTATTGTTATTATTTTTAGAAAACACGTTTTTATGTCTAAGTATGTAGAAATACGCGCACCTGGTCGTGTGACCACTCTCTCTTTTTTGGCCACTCGTTTATTTTTGCACCGGTTTTTTTTTTTGAAAGTACAGGTGTTATGCGTATGTAGCAGTACGCGCACGTGGTCGTGTGACCACTTATCAGTATGTACGCTTCTTCTCTCTCTCTCTTTTCTTTTTCTTTTTTTTTCTTCTTTTTTTTTCCTCTCTTTCTCTCGGCACGGCGATGATATAAAAGCGCATCGGCGCCTGGTAAATTTTGTCTTGATGAAGATCGGTCTCCGATCGAAACGTCACCAATAAACAGTTTTTTAGAGGCGTATATATATATATATATATATATATATATATATATATATATATATATATATATATATATATATATATATATATATATATATATATATATATATATATATAATTGTAACGAGCGAGACAGAGACAACACCCGCTCGTCGGGCAAGCTGTTCTATTCTGTCCCACTTCGTCCTTCTTCTCCCCCTGCCCGTGCCTCACAGCTGCCGTGCTTCTCTTCATTACATTCGGCCACGCTGCGGACCTGACAAAAAATACAAGAAAGGCACTTCATTTCAGCTGTAGCTGTCCAAGCCTTTTCTTGAGACGTGACACGTGCACGCCAAAGTTATTTCTTTTTTCGCTTGTCGAGACTGACGTTTGGGTCTGTGGTGCTCACACGCCAGGTATTTCCTCCGACGCGTTCAGTAATTGCGAATGGTCCGTCGAACTTTGCGAGCAGCTTCTTTCCCGGCCCGCTGCCGCCGCTTTGCAACCACACTTCGTCACCGATGTTGTAAGCAGGAGCTGGTCTACGGCGGCTGTCATGGTAGCGCTCTTGATCTGCTTGCGCTTCGGTAGCTTTCAATCGCCGCAGTTCTGATCTTCTGACAGACCGATTTGCGATCGTCGGAGCGGGTGACAATAACTGGAGCATCTAAACTGAGGACCGCTTTTAGCTGGGGCAGTTTTCCATATACTCTATTTCATACGGCGTTTCCCCGGTAGACGTCTGCAGTGCCGTGTTAACCGCAAAAGCGGCTGACGGGAAGTGGACGTCCCAATCGGCCTTCCCCTTTTTCCGTACTCTTGCATATAGAGCGAGTCGTGCCTGGATGCTCTGGTTGGTGCGCTCTGTAAGGCCATTTGCCTGTGGATGAAACGCGGGTGCGTAGTGGTGCTGCACACCTGCCGTACAAATGTACTTTCGTAGTTCTCGGCTGCGAAATGTGGTAGCCCGATCGGATATTACTTTCTTTGGCAAGCCATGCCTCTATTCGAATCGGTTCTGCAGGAAATCAATTAGATAAGCGGAGACAAGAGATGGTACAGCTTCCACTTACACGTATTTCGATAGGTAGTCCACTGCTACAATGATGTAGCGGTTTCCCGCAATGGTGGTGGGTAGGGGTCCCATGTAGTCGATGCCAGCTGTTTGGAAAATAGTCTCCGGTATCGGAATAGGTGTTAAAAGTCCCGGTTGTCGCCCCGGCAGCCGCTTAAACTTCTGGCAGATTTCGCAACTGGCGACGTAAGAACGGACGCTACTTTGCATCTTCGGCCACCAGAAGCGTTCTTGTAATTTGCGGAGCGTGGCTCGTTGGCCGGTGTGTCCGCTTTCTAGGGTGTCATGAATGGCTCGCAAGATATCTGACCGGAAAGATTTAGGAGCCACCAGGAGGTAACGCTCTTCGGATCGATCCTCTTGCCAGTGACGCCGGTACAACGCGGCGTTGCGCATCACAAACATCGAGGTTTTGCCTGTGGCAGTGATAGAGGCAGTAATTGATGCCAAGTCTTTGTCCTCCTGTTGGGCTTTAGAGAAGTCGAGCTGGTTGAAAAATATGTGGTTTTCGCTGGTTTGCTGCACGCAGTCAAGAGGGTTCCGTGAGAGGGCATCGGCGACGTTATTTAGACCTCCGGCACGATGGCGCACGTCGAAATCGTATTCCTGTAGTGTGATTATCCAGCGGGCAAACTTGTGCTTTAGTTGCGGCTTGGAAAACAACCAGTCTATTGCAGCATTATCAGTCAGCACCGTAAATTTGCGCCAGAAAAGATAATGCCGGAATTTATCATCGACACTCCATACCACTGCAAAGCATTCCAGCTCATTGGAGTGGTAGTGGCGCTCGGTGTCTGAGAGTTTCTGGCTGGCATAAGCGACAACATGTTCTATGCCATCTGGGTCGCGCTGCACTAGCACTGCCCCTAAACCAACTTGGCTGGCGTCGGTGTACACTTCAGTGGTCCAGTCATCATTGAAGTGACTTAGTATTGGGCAGCATGTGAGCTTTTTTTTTTTATCGTTCAAAAATCATTCTCTTGCAAGGCGCCCCATTCAAACCGCATGTCCTTTTTGAGAAGATCGCTCAAGGGAGCTGCGATCGAGCCGAAATGTGGAATAAGCCTTCGCAAATACGAGGCCATACCCATAAATGACTCGACCTGTTTCAGACAAGTTGGTGTTGGATACTCCGACACAGCAGCAATGCCCTCCGGAAGCGGCTGAATGCCGATAGGGGATATAGTGTGCCCAATGTATGAAATCTTGGACAGGCCGAATTGGCACTTCTCACGGTTTGAACGATACCCCGCCTCATAAAGCCTGTGTAATACTTCGTCCAAATTGCGAAGATGTTCTTCCTCTGTCCTGCCAACGACCAGAATGTCGTCCAGGTATACCACACAGGCTTGATTCTTCAGAGGTCCTAGTACCGAGTTCATCGCACGCTGAATTGTACTAGGAGCAGTTCGAAGTCCAAACGGCATGCGGTTGAATTCATACAATCCCGAAGGAGTGTGAAAAGCTGTCTTCCGTTTATCTTCCTCCGCGACGTTGATTTGCCAGTAGCCTGCACGTAAATCAAGCGATGAAAAGAACTTCCAGTGGCGTACTGTATTAACAGCGTCGTCGATGCGGGGTCAGGCGTTGTACACTTGTTAAGCTGTCTGTAATCCACGCAAAAACGCAACGATCCGTTTTTTTTAACAAGAACGACGGGCGCTGCCCACGGGCTAGATGAAGGCCTAATAATGCCCGCGGCAAGCATTTCGTCTACTTGTTCTGCGATCACTGCACACTCTCGTTCGGCGTATCTTCGCAGTGGCATGCATATTGGGGAGTGCTCACCCGTTGGTATGTGATGTTGAAGCAAATTGGTGCCCGGGAGTTCTGCTGTATTGTCAGCGAAGACTGCTTTGTGACGAGTCAGTATAGAAGGTCGGGTAGGCGAACTAGACTGCTCACCTGTCGGTGGCGGCATGCTCGGGGCAGTAGTCCCAGTTGATGAAGCCCGGAGCTCCACGTGGCCGCGATCTATGGTGAGCTGCATGTCGTCGGACAGCAAGAAATCCGCTCCCAGAATCATGTCGGCGGGAAGGTCTTCAAAACAGGGACAGCTGGCAGAACTTAAGTCCCTGCTGAAGTCTGGACGGAAATGTCGAGCATGCGCAATGGCATACCATTTCCCCCAAGTCCGAGGAGTGGAGGTTGCGTCCACCGGCGGACAGTGTCTGGAGCATGACGTTGGTGTAGTGACGTCCGTTCCGCACCGGTATCAATCAGTGCAGACAAGTTGTCGATTCCCTCGACGTGGACTGATAAACGAGTAATGCGGCAGGCCTGGTAATGCATTCGTGTCGGGGAAGATTTAAGGCACTCCTTAGCGTTGTGCCCTATACGGGCGCAAGGAAAGCATCCTCGTGGTGTTGAAGGGCGCTGTGAGTGTTCGGCCAGTAAGGCGTCGAAACTCATGCGACGGCGAGTATTCTGCTGCAATGCAGCTGCCTTACGAGCGAAAACCTGTGGCGACGCTTCATGTAACTGTGAAGACAGGATGGCAGCATGGGTAGAGTCGACTAACCCATCAACAACGTACTGGCGGGCAGCTGGAGAGATCCATTTAATGCCACAGCCTTCGAGGAGCTTGAGCTTGTCGTAGACGTATTGACGAACGTCTTCAGAGGGTGCCTGCCGACGCGATCGCATGCGCTCGAAGTGGTCGTCGTACGCTGAGGGAAGCGGGTCGAAGGCAATGACGAAGGCTGTACTCTATTCGGTCCAGGAATCGTACTTATGGCCATCGTACTCATGTCATGCCTTGGCGGAATCGCGCAGTCGGCTTTCGGCAGTCGATACTGTTACGTTGTCAGGCCAAGCATGCCGACGGCCCAATATATATATATATATATATATATATATATATATATATATATATATATATATATATATATATATATATATATATATATATACATACAGACACAAAAAGCTCGTTAATTCTGACTTCACGGGAAGCCAAAAAACAAGTCTGAATTAACCGAATGCCGAAAAATCGAAAGCGGCAACAACCAATAAACTAAATCAATACATGTTTCATCAATATACTTTCATTTTCTTCATGAATACGTAAATCTTCTACTTAAATTGCATAATAGCAGTGTAAAAGCCGTGATATTCGTCATCCTGCGGCTTCGTTCTCAATGTGACCATGGCGCCATATTTCCGTGTTTACGTAGCCCGAAACGTGCTCTGCATTCCTCCCTTTTTGCGTAGTACCCCTACCACCACGCGCACGTGACGATAATTCTATCGCAGGAAAAATGGCAGGCAACTGATAGTTCCTCCATCACGATGCAGCGAACGGGTTTTCTGCCAGCATACACTCTAGCAAAAAATTGGCCGCGTATCTACGTGCTTCGCTGCAAATGTCATCGAAAGACAATAGTCTTCTGCCGGCCGTACTACATGAGTCTTGTTCTCATCCTCGGCCACCCGTGATGACTCAGACAGCGCCTCCTTGATCTTGAATGGGCCGCATCTGGCTGGCATTGATAAAATAGAGGAGTCGCTGCGCGAGATATGGACGCCATCTGGCAGTGACGTCGGGAAACATGAGCTTGTGCACATGGCCTCCGAGATTTCGCGGCGGTGGGTTTCCCTCCGGCCATCCCAATCGCACGGAGAGAGTGTAATTTCAGAGGTGGGCGTGGCCCGCTCCTCCTCCGCACCGCGGCGCTCTCCACTGAGTGTCGGAAAGGCGGCCGGACTGTTGGCGCGGCTTGCATGAGGCGTAGAAAAAATGGTTTTGCGCTCTTATATAACATCCCACTGATTTGGAAATGTCAGGCTAAGGTGTACGAGAGGCAGTGCATGCTAGTGCCTAATTATTCTCAAATGCCCTTATAGGGGAGAAGCTCCTTAGGGTGTGGGTCTGTCCCTCCTCTCTAGTAGTAGTAGTAGTAGTAGTAGTAGTAGTAGTAGGTAGCCACGTATAGTGGAATGTACCCACTACACGTGATAACGGTGACGATGACGCTGATGACCATGAAGTATAAGCGCGTTTCAGACCACACATTATCTTTCTGCCATGGATGGAAACGATCGCGAACGCGCTCTCGCCCTCGAAAGGCAAAACGGCAACGCCGACAACAAACGTTCATAATCACACCACACCCCCGTATTTGTGTGTCAAGTCTTTGTATGATGATGGAGTGGGCAAAATTTACGGGGAATGGCTGTTTACCAGATTACCTCCGGAGCTTCGCCCACTCATCATCATTCACTTCGTGGATATGGCGTGATTTTTTTACTTGCTGTGAATATGCGCCTCATAAATTAGAGCACATAGAAGTGCGATGCCTCTGCAAGAGATCCGCATGTGCTGGAAACCTACTATATCGAAGTTTGCGGGATGTATAGTATGCGGCCGCCGGCGAAGGAGAACAAAACGGAGAACGATTATTAGGCTGGGCGCGATGACGCTCGTGGCTCGTGCTCGCCCTGCCGCTGAAGACGTAGCAGTCGTAACCGGACCTTCGTAAAGTAAAGGTGTTTTTCTTGTCACCTCCTTGCTCTAAGTGGAAACGTGACATAAGTCGCCGCGATAAAATATCAGATCGCGATATCGGGAACGACCGATCACCGACAATCCCACGATCGAAAGAGCACCAGCTGCTGGAAAGCGGCGCATACAAAGACGCATGTGAGCGGAGCACCTTTCCAAGGCCGCACTTATGTACGCTCGTCGGCGCCAGATTTAGTAACCCGGCGCTGCCGAGTAAGCAAGTAGTACTTCGCCCGTATCCTAGAACGCAAGGACACTGAGGAACCGAACGCTGTGAGACTTGCTTGTCATGATGGCATCACACGCGCCATGAATATACGCTCCGATAAACTACAATAACCGATCGATGGCATTCAGTATGAACAGAAGCATCCACTAAATTGTGCCTAACCTAACTAAAATTCAAAAGCACTTCTGATAGTGCCGGTCACATCAAAGTTCGGGAAGACCAGCGATATGAAAACTGAACTTTTCGAATCTCCGCGATGTATTCACAGGTGCAACACCCGTATTAATCGTGATACAAGCAGCACAATAACAGATTTGCATGTAGCACGGTATTTGCGCAGCGGGGACGCAGAAATTTGCTTTCTTTTTCGTAGAACGCGAGCGACGCATCCACGCAAGGTAACCGCATGAGCACGTTATGGCTGATTCACGGTAGCGGCACGGCGGCTCGCCGTTTGCCGTTCTCAGGCTGCCGTGCGCGGGCGGTTTCGTTCGCGCACGTCTGCCGTTCTTTGCCGTTCGGACAATAGGTCCGAGACCCATTTTCGTGCCGTTTTCCGTTTGCCGGAGAGCGACGCGGCCTAGGCTATCAGCGATGGAGGATCGACATCGGTGAGCCGCGTCGTCTGCTTTCGACTTTCCCCTCGTCCGCGTCTGCTGCGGGACGCTTCGAGCTGCTTGCTTCTTGCTACGCGGTTTTCATGCTAGAAGTGCGGATGTCGTCTGCGTCGTTTCCCGGCATCGTTCCAGCAGTAAATAGAGCATTTTAGTCTGTCTGGTATTGAAAAATGACACCATCTCCCGCTAAAGGGAACCATGTGTAGATGCGAAGCAGCGGGCGCTAACGCTTACACTGGCGGCGGCGTTGACGCTGGCGCTCATCGCAGCGTTGCACATGAGAGAAACCTGGGGAGGCGCAAAGCACGCAGTGATGGACCGGTGTTTCCTACTGGAACATGCTAATCGCTGCTAATGGGCAATGAGAGACAGAAGACTCCGACTGGACACAGAGACCCGCAGCCCACTTTTAGTTAACGCGCACGCTGCGAATTTTTATTGTTCAACAACGCACAGGAGAGATCTCCCACCGGCACTACCTTGCAGGTCAAGGTCCAGTGCCATATATACGGGGTGGCCAGTGAACGGTTGTGCAGCGCGAGCAGCCGCTTTTTTAAACCAAGAAACTCGCTAGCAGACGCTGCCTGCGTCGGCGTCGCGAGGCGAGAGAGGGGGGGAGCGTAGGAGAGGAGAGAGAGGGGGGACGCGCATGCGCAGTGAGGGCGTGGTCGCCGCGGGGAGGGATGCCTAGAGGAGAGAGAGGGGGGAGAGGAGGTTTTTTATTCTTACTTTTTTTAAAGTGTTTGCGCATGCGCAGTAAGAGTGGTCACGCCGCACACCACCACCGGATTAAACCACGCTTTAAGATGCTTCACATCTGAAACGCGCAGCCTTAAACCAAATAACGTGTCCCCAAGCAGGCACCTGGACAGATTGCGCCAGCTATCCGGGAGTAGAGACGACTAATAAACGCGTAATTTATGCCCTCCGAGATCTGGGTAGCGCCCATCGACACTCACTCATCTATTATTTGAGTATGGCTCTCAAAAACGATGCCAAATCGATCCGAATACCGTGTTGTCGAAGCTTAAGGACATGAGTTTAAAGCGAATGGAAGCGTCATTTCGGAGCTGACAAGCTACAACGCGCACGGCGGCCGCTTGAGAGATTCGAGGTGGTCAACAACTGGAATCAGAAGTGCAGCCATGTTTTTTGGAAGCGCGAACGCCTCGCCGGCGAAGCTTGCCGTGTATTTTGAACAGCTCTTGAGCGGGCGGCGGGGGCCGACGGTCCACAGCACCGCGCTGCTACGGCAGGCTTGCCGCCACCGCGAACCAGCCATTACAAAGAAATAAGGTCGAGCGCACGCTGGAAAGGTACGCTGAGCCGACCAAACTCGGCACTCGGCATCAGCACTCGGCATGCTCCCTCCTCGCGGTATCGCCGACGCCGCAGGGTCTGGCGCGAGAGCTGCGCTCGCACAGCGCACGATGCTTCGCACTCGCCCGCAAGGCTTCCGCAGTTTCCCTTTCCAACTGCTTCCTGTCGCACAAAAGCAGAGGACAGGGAGGAGGTTGGAGGCAGTCGCCATACGTCTTGACTGAACGTCGCCGGTGCTGTGACGGCTCCGGACCAGTTACTGGCGCATTTTATTCAATTATGGTCACTTATTTGCATTGTGATTTTTACGGTGTTTGGTAGATACGTCGAACGTTGTAAAAACGAACATCGAAAAAACGAACATTGAACGAACCAATGCGTCCGCTCGTATGCCGTGCTGTGCGCTCTTTTTTCTGCCGCGGTCTCCACTGCCGCAGAAATCCTCAGTTAACGCGCACTCTCGCGGTATCCGGGTGCGTGGCGCATTACATTTTTTTTTTTTTGCTGGGGGAGCGCGGCGACTGAGATGGCCGGAGCGAAACCCGCCGGCGTGCAATCTCGGAGGCCATGTTGTGCGGAACCCAGGGCCACTGCCAGGTGGCAGCACCATATCGTCGGTAGAAGGCTTTTTCGTGCATAGCGTCGCATTTTCAGCGCAGCCTAAGAAAGACTAAGGTCCTTAGAATTACGTATCTATGTATTTTCTAGTAAGGGAACACGCCACCTAATACTTACGTATTGATGTTGCGCCTCAGATATGCGTAACATTTGCTTTTTGATCGACAATGTTCACAAGTATGAACACAACTACCGGTTCAAGATGGTTGGACGTTCAGCAAGTGCATAAACTTTGGCCGGGTGGCTGAATCGTGTGACAGACAGAAAGACAGACCAAAATTTCTGCGCTCAACTGTCCCAAGAAAGACCATCGTCTTGAAAAAGAGTCAAAAAGAGGGTCACAACACCATGACTCTCTTCGCGTATTCACTCATTTATTTATTTATTCATTTATTTATTTATTTACGTATTTATTTCTTTATTTATTTTTACATACTGCAGCCCAATATGGGTATCGCAGGAGTGGGTTTTCTCTACACGAGCACACAAGCAGAACGGCAGTGCAACACTGCAAGCAAAAATGAAAAAAAAACAAAACAAAACAAAACAAAAAAAACAAACAAGAATACAACTCTTAATAAACAAATCGCTAATCAATGCATTCATGCAAGAAATCTGCTAAAGGCAATGATCTAGTTGACCCTGGAAATACATTCCATTTTTCTATAGTGTGCGGAAAGAAGCTGAATTTAATTAGGTTAGTACGTAGGTGGAACTGTGTCAGGTTGAGCTTGTGGCTATTCCTTGTGGGTTTCAGTTTATCAGAAGACAGATATTCGTTAGTTAATGTGGAGCCAGGGGTATTAACAAGAATATGCAGCAACTTTAGGCATTCCAGATCGCGTCGCTCGGACTGGGTTTGTAGTCCTAACGTAGCAAGGTGAGAGGAGGGCGAGAAATTCCAGTCGTAACGGCGGAAAATGAAACGGATGGCTTTCTTCTGAACAGATTCTAGTGTGGTTATGTCCGACTTTTTATGTGGGTTCCATACGGGGCAGGCATAATCGAGGATGGGACGGATGAGCGATTTATGGGTTAGCAATTTTGTTTCGCGTGGAGCATGTTTTATTGTGCGATTTAGGTAGCCCAATTTCTTTAAAGCTTTATTGCAAGTGTGTTCAATATGTTTGAACCAAGATATGTTGTGTGTGAAGATGAGGCCAAGGTACTTATACTCGGACACACGTTTCAGAGAGGAGTCATTGAAAGAGTAATCGAACAGAGAAACAGAGGTGCGTTTACAGAAGGAAATAGTCACTGTGTTAACAAAGTTTATGTTCATTTGCCATGTGTCGCACCATCTGCAAAATTGTGTAAAGGAATCATTAAGTAAAATGTGGTCATCATTGGTATTAATTACACTATACAGTACACAGTCACCAGCGTAAAGGCGGATTTTCGCAGACACATAATTGGGCAAATCATTTATGTACAATAAGAACAAAAAGTGGTCCCAGGACCGAACCCTGGGGGACTCCGGATGACACATTCACAACAGACGAGTTTGAGGAATTAAAATAAACATACCGGGAATGGTTGTTTAAAAAGCTAGCAATCCAGTCAACTAAGGAATAATTTTTAATAGCGTGAAGTTTATGCAGAAGTTTAGAATGTGTAACAGTGTCGAATGACTTTGAAAAGTCGATAAAACTTGCATCAATTTGTATACCAGAGTCTAGAGCATGCGAAATGTTATGAGAAAATTCTACAAGCGGGGTTGTTGTACTAAAACCTTTGCGAAAACCATGCTGAGCATCACTTAGGATGTTATTATTTTCAAGAAACTCCATGATATGCTTAAAGAATATTTGCTCTAAAAGTTTACATGATTGAGACGTTAATGACATCGGGCGATAGTTTAATGGTGACTGCTTGTTGCCAGATTAATGCATAAGAAGAATTTAGGCTAATTTCCAAGCTGAAGGAACAGTTGAGGTGCATAAGGACTTTTGAAAAATTACGGTCAAATAGCCGCTGGTCCACTCACAATATCTAAGAAGAAAAATATTAGGAATGCCGTAAGGACCAAGAGATTTCTTATTTCCTAAGTGCAAAATTAGGTTCATAACACCACCGAGAGACACGGAAATGTCACTGATTGAGTTATTTGAACCATGATGAAAGCTAGGGATATCTAAGTTGTCAGTTGTGAATACCGATTGGAAGTATTCATTGAACGCGTTGGAAATAGCTAAGGGGTCACTACAGGGGGCGTTATTTATTACAACGGTATTTGTGGCGGCTGAGGTGGGTAAAATAGAAGCCCAAATTTTTTTAGGGTTGCTTTTCATTAAATCATCAAAAGTATCGGATAAAAGATCAAGAACAGACGCGTCATCGGCTCGTGAAAAATCGGGGAATGTAGAATGTACAATGTGGTTGTTACGCACAGAAACAGAAATGGATACTAGAACGGCCTTGTGGTCTGAAATACCATCAGCAACTTCGCATTCATAACCATTGTCTAAAAGGAAAGGACGAACAAAAACTAAATCTAAAACTGCATCACCTCGTGTGTTAGCTTTAACAATCTGTTTTAAGCAAAAATACAGCGAAATGTCGAACAGAACTTTCCTGATTTCTACGTCATAACCTGTGAGCGATAGAAATGGCCACAAGATACCTGGAGTGTTGAAATCAGCCAGGCAGATCAAGCTGGAAGTAGATACGAAGCACTCGTGCATGAAAGTTGTTAAAGTGAGCAGCTGGGGCGCTATGCAGGATGGCCCGAGCTTGGCGAAACTCGGGATCTTTCCGAGCTCTGGCGACACCCTCTTTTGAACGAGCCAACAGTACGAAAAGCTCAGATCCACCAATCAGCGCGCGCTGCGTTCCATTGGTTACGATGGAACGCGGCGTCACGTCAAGGACGGTCGACAAAATTGGGCGGTGTTTTCAAACCAGAGGCATCTTCTTTCATTTGTTTGTCGTTCCACTGAGTGCAGACGTGCACCCATGCAATAAAAGTGCCAGAATGATTTACTGATGATATTTTTTAAAGGCAGGGGCTGTTTAAATTCGTTTTGAAGGTTTTAATGTCTGTACTAAGTATCCTTTAGAATAATTAGCACGGTGGCCTCTGAGAATAGTTCCGGCCGAGCACCTTACAATATCGCGACCGTAGCTAAACCCGAGGCCACGTGTACAATCATCATGGTCGGCCTGCACATTCTTGCGCGTTGCTCGACTAGCGCGCGCCCTCTTCATCCCTTCATGGTGTGCTCGCTGCCCGAGGATGTGCGCCCGGCTGATTACCTAAGTGGCTGGGCGGTACACCTAGCTAAATAAGTCAAGAGATGCTATGAACAAGCTAATTAAGCCAAGGCATGCTAAGATCGAGCTAATGAAGCCACACCTTACTAAGACCATGCTAATGAAGCCATGTAAAGCTATGACCGTTCTAATACCAGGCTAATTAACGCGACGTTAATTATAAACATGCTAAGTAAAGTCATCCTAATTAGACTTTAATAATATGATGCTAATCAAGATCATGCGAATTAGGTTTATGTTAATTACCTGCATACTAATCAAGATCATGCTAATTGCACCCGATGTAATTATTGTCGATTTAATTAAAACCTTACCAATCAAGACAACTGTTCAATATTATGGTAATTAAGTCCTCCCTAATTAGTATAATAAAATTAGGACGGAGCTGATGCGTTCTTTACTTCGAAGCGTATACCGAGCAGACTGAGTAGACGACCGACTTAAGAAGCTGGAAGAAGCTAAGTGATCACAAGCTCCTTCCAGTCTTGCACAAGTAGTAAAGGCTGACCAAATTATTTTATATGTAAAGAAGCTGCTGCTTAGCGTTCACCGCATGAAACCTTTGACAGTCACACCAGCACTATGACAGTCACGAGTTGAACTGGGGCCTTCTCAGAATCAACGAGTTTGTACCCGAGTTCCCGCGTCAATCAGTTTGATTGACAGACGCCTGCGGCGAAGATCGGGTCCACCCACCGCGTTTGCGCTTTCCAAGGAGCAGTGCTCACGCCGCAACGCCAGCGAGCGGCATTATTCATCTATCAGCTTTATCGCGCAGACTGTGCACACACGCACGAAGAAATAAAAGTTATATCATCACGTGGCTGCGATGTCTCGCATTCAATTTCACCGCGCTCACGACGTACCACTCACAGCCGCGTTGCCGCAATGATGCGAGCGCCCCTGGTGACAACCTGTCCGTATATTTATCCGCAACATTTGATAGAAGCGAAACGAGCTGCACGAGATTGCAGCGTGTGCACCCTTGTTGCGTTCGAGAGTGGAAATTTCCATGCTGCGGGTGGAAGGACAGAACATGCCCGAAAGCGGAAGAACGCCCACGAACACGCCTGTGGGAGGCGCAATGCTGAGGTGGCAAAAAGATAGCGCGACAGTCACGCTGACGTCGCTGCACTGTTGAAATGTGGACTGAGTGGCGGCGCTGACGTGTTCGCACGCGGTGTTTCTTTGATTACCGCCGCAGATGCCCCACATGTGTTTTTCACGCCACGCTCGTTCATGTAGCCGTTTTTGTCAATGCTGCTATCACGCGCTCCGTTCTGTCTTTGTGCCATGACCGCCGCAGTGCGAGCACGGAGCAAACTCGTGTGCCCGAGAAGCTCGGGCCATCCTGCATAGCACCCCTGATCTATGTTCGATGAAGGCGAGCGGTAAACTACGCCAAAGGCTATGACAATGCTTCCAAAAAAGACCTTGCACCAAACAGATTCGGTGTCAGATGGACTGGGGATATTTGGAAATTTAGGATCACACCGTAAAAATAGTGCAACACCCCCTCCCCTTCCATGACGTCTGTCAGTTCTGACGACTGTAAAACCTGGAGGTGTTATTTCGCTATCGTATACATGTTCATTTAACCAAGTTTCTCTTACGCCAGCTATGTGCGGTGCATGGGCCGTAATAACTGAAAGAAAATTTGGGAGTCTCTAGAGACGACGATTTTTAAAAAATGGGCACGATTAAAACTCACCGCCGTCCCGGGAAGTGGCGGGACGGCGGTGATAACGCCAGGAAAGTACACGGGGTATATGACGATTATAGTTGTGTAGCAAAAAGACACCCTTTTAACTCGATTATTTCTTAGAGTGTACTGAGTAAGGTTCCTAATAAAGATGCTTATCCCCTGCCACGAATAGACGACACGATTGACATTCTACAAGGAGCAGAATTCTTTTTCTCTCTCGATTTGAGCTAAGGGTACTGGAAAGTACCCAAGGTTGCTGACGTTCGACCGAATATACACTCTAAGAAATGATCGAGTAAAAAGGGTGTCTTTTTGTCCCACAACAATAATCGTCATCTATCTTGCGTTCCTTTCCTTGCATTATCGCCGCGCGCCCAGCAGTTTCAAGTCACGAACGACATGCGCGTTATCAGCGTGACATAGCATTCTTGATAGGAAAGTGGCCAGCGCCGTGTTTTCAAGAAAGGAAGCGCAGGCAAGCCGGATGACGATTATTGTTGTGGGACAAAAAGACACCATTTTTACTCGATAATTTTTTAGAGTGTAGCCTTTGTTACACTCGACGGCATGTACGAATTCTTTGTCATGCCGTTTCGACTCTATAATGCGCCAGCGACATTTGAGTGCATGATGGATACCGTACGCAAGAACTTCTACTACCTCGACGACGTCATTTTCGCTCCGGACTTCTCCAAGCATCTTCCACGCCTGTGGCATGTTTTCACGCGTTTGAACAACGCCAATCTAGAACTGAATCGTTAGCAGGGTCGATTTGTCGCCCGGACTCTGGCAATATTCGTCTGAGCCCTTTCCAAGGACGGAATGCTCCCCGATTGAACCAAGCTTGGGGCTGTGGCCGAGTTCCCCAAACCGACGTCCGTCAAAGAACTGTGCAGTTCCGCAGGACTCTGTTCCTCCTTTCGGCGCTTCATGCAAAACTTCACTACTGTCATATCGCCGTTGACGGAGCTCCTTGGAGCTCACGGACCCCTCAGTTCGTGGTCGTCAGCCTGCAACGATGCTTTTGCAAAGCTCTGCAAGTTGTTGACGTCTCCTCCCATATTACGCCACTACGATCCTACGGCCCGTACAGAAGTACGTACGGACGCAAACGGTGTTGGCCTCGGTGCTGTCGCTTGCGCAGCGCAAACAAGTTTTGTTTATTAAATGTATATAAGGAAAGGATGATGCCAACGCGTAGCGCCGGCTATTCCTGTTTTCTTACACAATAGTTCTCTTCGCCAAAGAGAAGACAAACACAATGCTATACAAAGGCACACGTTAGAGCGCTCGCGCTCTCAGTTCAAGTTAGCACAAAAGTTGACAAAACACAATTGTTCGCGCAATTGAAATGTCCACACATAACATGTTCACTAAAATGTTACAGCCGATGACAGGTATGCTGAAGGACTTAGGCACCGCGGTCGAGTCGTATATATATATATATATATATATATATA
Source organism: Rhipicephalus appendiculatus (assembly GCA_030522465.1). Lineage (NCBI taxonomy): Eukaryota > Metazoa > Arthropoda > Arachnida > Ixodida > Ixodidae > Rhipicephalus > Rhipicephalus appendiculatus. Next base: position 29,438 of record JALIZH010018560.1, read on the forward strand.
TATATATATATATATATATACAGGACATGACGGGGTCGCCGACGGCAAAACCCAGCCGAGAATGACCATATATTTCCTATCGCAATAAAAAAAGTAACTGGGCTAGTTGGTAGATGCTTACTGAAATACAAAAAGACGCGTACCATCAAGGAAGCAAATTAAAGACAGCACAGAAAGGGTAAACAGTTAGTAAAGCTTGCACCCGGCCGCTTAAGCCTTGGAAACAGCGAAGCTGGTCGATCCAAGGGGCCTTTCTTGGCTGCTGTGAGGTTTGAACTTGGCTGCTGCTAGGTTTCTGAACCAAGGCTTCCTTGCCGCGTCACTCATCCTTTCTCGCTGGGCATATTCCAGATCTTCCGCTCATTGACGTTTTTCAGCAGTCGCTTTCCCGGCCACATAAACAGGGTCTAAACATCGCCTTTGACTTCGTTCTCCATCTGCAGCACGCCGAGCCTTGCGGTAGGCAGCCTATTCTTCAGGTGTGCGGACTTTCTTGGGATGCTCAATGGCTACAAACTGCCTTGACACGGCTATGAACGGCCACTTTTATGGCGTTCTTCGAAGAAAACGCCTGGTCCCTAAGTCTATTTTATGACGTCTTTCATGACGTAAATGGTTGCTAGGTGACGCGTAATTTTAAATTTGTCGCGGATATACTTAGTCGCGGTAGCTTCGCCGCAAGCTGTTGCCACGGTCTACGCGCGGCTTTCCTGTCACACCAGCTGTTCCGGTAGCTAGACGCGGCAGATGCAATAGAGGGCTCCAGTCGGTGGGCCGTGCTTGGCGGCGGCTTCTCCGTTGCTACTGCTGCAGCACTTGCACGGCTTATTGAGGTTACGCTTGTGGTGCACAGCTGTGACGTCGGTAGTTGCTAGGCAACGGTACGTTGAGCGCGAAGTGCAACTCAGGCAGTGAGAAAGCCAGAACCTCTTAAAAACCCATCAGTAAATCGTTAAATCACTAAACATCCCATCAGTCAGTACAGCCGAAACGGCGGCAGTTGTTATGGCGATAGTATGCGCAGAACAAAGGTGGAGCATGGCCCTCGTGATCACCAACACTCTATTCGCTTGCCGTATCTTTGAAACAGTGGCGATTTCAAAGAAGGCGTTGATAATCATTGGGAGAGAAAACGCTAATCAACATTCAATAATGCATTGCCCAGCGCATGCGGGACGTGAGAGCAATGTAAGGGCCAACCGGTATGCTGGCAAAATAAGCATACCAGCATGAGTCGCAACCCTCCATGATCCCACGGACAGGCGCGTTTCATCCTCGAAAACCTAAGAACACAGTTGCAAAAGTACAGCCATCCACGCCCGGATTCCACCGGAAGAAAGGCGCGAGCTTGGTTATCGAGTGCATGCCAACAAGTACTCTATTCTACAAAAAAAAAAAAAAGACAAACAGAAAACATCAAATAACTTTCAAGATATACGCTCCCGTCTGTCTGTGAAGTGGGGAACGGTCAGCTGTCTCTCACATTACATAAGAATAGCTGCCCCAACACATCACTCCTACCCTTTTCAAGAGAACATTTCCACCACGGCACCGGGGGACGTGGCTCCCCTAGCAGGATCGGGAGAACCAGCTGGCTCTGCTCGACCGAGACGAGTGAGCCACAGAGGTCTGTGACGTCCTGGACGGGGCAACTAGCCAGAAGTTGCCCAGAAACCTTATACTGAATAAAATTTTTACTGCTACGACTGCGTCGAAACCTTTTCATGTCCAGCAGCTCACAGTACTATCCGGAACGCCGGGCAGATTACTGCTCGAGCGCGACGATGAAAGAAAAATATCGCCATGGACTGCGCGTGCACTGCATTCCGGGCAACGAAGCATCGCTCCCTAGTGCACCTATAATGGCGTTGTCTTTTGACTAAAATGTTGGCTTCCGGACTTTAGGTGCTTTTTAGCTTGAAGAAAAGCGCCAACCTTGCCAGCGATATATTCCTTCGCACGCCATAAATGTGCTGACTGCACAGTCAGGACAGTTGTGTCGAAAAGTCAAATGACGCCATACGGGACAAAAATAAAAAGGATTACACGATCTCCCGCTAAAGGAAACCATGAGGCGATGCGAAGCAGCCGTTTGGACCGCGTTTGCACCGCGTTTAATCCGTAGTGGTTTGCTGCCGACGTTGCCGTTTGCGCTGGGCTTCCCTAGCCCGGAGCTCGGGGTCCGCTTGCCGCCGTTTACGTTGCGCTTCGGCGCGTCGAGCGTTCCGCTGCTCCACCCGCTGCTCCGCGATCTCGGCAGGCGTTAAGGTGTTACTGCAACTGGCGCCGACGTTGACGTTAGAACTCATGACACCGGCGCAGCCGGCGCAGTTACTGAGCGTGTGTACGACCTAACGCGAGCCTTTTATCTGCACGAGGTGGGGGAATGTGGGGAGAGGGAGGTTGGCTACGGCGCAGCCACAAATGTTAGCTGGTGTCTGGAGAGGAGCTGTGTGGAGAGGGTTTGCGCATGCGCAGTAAGGGTGGTCACGCCGCACACCACCTGATGGAACTCCGCCATAAGCTGCTTCGCATCTAATAACAAAAGGCCCAATCACCTGAACACGTGCGCAACAGCAGGCATGTTCCGGCACGCGCACACACGAGTCTCATACGCCATCCGTACAGGCATTCGTCACAACGCTACGATTCACGGATTGCAGGTCCTTCGGCGGTAGGCGACGCCAGCCCAAATACACTAGGTATCGAGGTTTTCTTTCTAGGGAGACCGCGCGCTCCCAGAGTATGGCTCTATTGTTCCACTGGTATGCTCCACACGAAAGTGGCCGCATGTCTGGTCTTCCGAGATGTATAAATCACCTCTACTGTCAGACAACAATGCGGGAAACATCTGGCGCAATGTTTTCCCCTCACATTTTTACACCATGAAGCGAAAGCGGGGCACAGAAATTGGCTGAATTGCACAACGCCTGTGCGCTCCTTTTAGCAGGAGCTGCGCTTCCAGAGTGAGCAAGAACAAATACGCATGCTTCTACAACAGCCCCAAAGGCTAGAGTGCGAGCAGACGGCCTATTTAATTACAGGTTTGCGCTTAGCCTGACCGATTGGGAACGTTAGTGACCAATGTACGTGATTTACATTTTGAAATGAACGCCCAGTTGGAAATGGGGCTTGTGCAACTACACCAAAAGTAAAATCGAAAATGAAGAAAAAAAGAGCAGAGCGGGAAAGGCGTCCCAAATTCATGGTTGCGGGCAGATAAATTTCAGCTAACGTGTTCAAATAAGAAAAGTGCAAAAATAGAGCACTGGTTCGTGGGTCGCCAGTGTCATATAGCTAAGCCATGGACAAAACAAGCATTTAGCAATGACAGAAGCCAAGAATCTGCTGTACAATGATTGAAAAACACTGAACTGCTGCTACGATTGGTCACATAGTTTACGTTTGACGCCAGTTACCACTGCATATCTTCACTGAATATACGGCTGGCCTCGAGGAAGTTCTTCGTAGCAATACGTACACGCTGAGTACCCTGTGGTTGTGATATCCGAGGCGCAGGCCGAGATACATTGCTTGCAGGCCAGTTTCTAGCATTTTGAAGTAATACCGGTATAAATTTGAACGTTCCTGTGATTCATAAACAGGAAAACATACACAATGGGCGTATGAGAATAATCGAAGATGTAGCAGGTGCTGATTCTTACGAAGTACATACTACCTTTGTAGAAACAATAGCTTGACTTAACCGAGTTGGTTCCTCTTTGAAGAGTACGTAGACAGCGCAAACGACGACGACGAAAGAAACACATACATCAGGACAGGGGGTCATGTCATATGTGTTTATTTCGAACTCGTAATTTGCTCTGTTTACGTGCCTTACATAATACGATGGTCCGCAGTATACGTATGTGAAAACACACTCTAGATCACACTCTCACTACAGCGACAAACATTTCGGTAATCTCATAGGCACGCGTCAATAGTGAATACTCAGAAACACTGCTACAAGCCACTGAGTACGCGCACTGCAAGTAACATGACTGATGCTTCCAACGTTGTGCCTGTGTCCGTCTTTCCCTTCCAGCTGTCTTGTCTCGCTGCGATACTCACGACGGTATTTATTTCCAGCGGAGAATATGTCGAGTTCGATGCATAAGACTTGCAGATAGTTACCTTCGTCGTCAGATTCGTAGTATGCGCCGATGTACAGTCGTCAACAAGCTTAATGCGAACACTCTGCAGCGAGACCTGTACAGTTTTTACTGATGTCGCGCTGTTGCCGAGATAATACCATGGTATGCTTCGATAGTATGTCGGCATCGAACGGTAACAACTCGTCCACAGAACCCAAAGCTACGCCGTGATGACGTCAATCAAACTGTTCCAGGATACGCTCCAGAATGTTCGAGTTAAGCTTGCTGACGACTGTACATACTCCGTTGTCTTTATACCACGGCCTTCGTTCCATGTATCAATACGGACCCATCTTACCAGGTTAGCCTTTATTCGCGCACATCCTTACATGCGTTCGTATTCTGGAAGCGACGCTCAAAGCGCAACTTTGCGTTTTTCAGCTCATCAAGGTTGAGTGCAGGGTCTTCAAGATCACAGGATAGTTGCTCATTAAGATGAACGCTATACCTTTGTAGCATGAAGGTTACCATCAAAAATATCTGCATTAATGCGAACGCCTCTCCTGGACAAGATCGCTTTCCTGCGCCAAGGCAAAGACATACACAAAACGTTTCACAAGTGACTCCAAATTTTTTTAGTTACATTGCTGAATTCATTTTCGTTTACTCAATGTATATCTACACATAGGAACATTACAGCACGAAAATTTGTGAGAAATTAAACGCATCTGAAGAGTTTGCAAGCGTCAATTGTGGACATGCTCTACGCCTGTCGCAGCATTCCTGTATGTGCATTTATGAACACCCATGCGTCAAGTGCAGCCAAGCTTGTCCCTTTCTATCCAAATTGTTGGGAACTTATTTCACAATTTTCTGAAGCCTGTGAATACACAGTTTCTTGATGTCTCGCTACGTCTGATATCAGTTGTTGAGGGGACACTATATTGTTCACATATATATTGACAACCTTAATATGCTCGCCAAGCCAACATAAACCAACTAGCCCCTTTCGGCGCATTACTGAATATGCAAACGCTTTTTGCGTAAGCAACTGTGACGCATACATTTAGATATTTGCCACGTTGTGCGCATAGTTATCTTTATTACGCCCCAAACTCATCAGACGAGAGTTGCTTGAGAAACAGGCGACATCGTGGGCTTGATTTTACATGCCTAATAACAAATGTTAGGTCATAGGACACATACTCACTGGCGGTCAACCGTACAAGGCTACACTTACCGAAGGAAAAACCAACGTGATAGGCTGGCTTTTCTCGAATCGAGGAACCATCCTCTTGCAGGTAACGGGTGGGTTCAAAGCGATGTGGGTCTTTCCAGAGCGAAGGGTCTCTATTGACAGCCCACAAGTTAAATAGCACGACCGTGCCTTTAGGAATAAAGAGGTCATCCACCACAATATCCTTTTCAGCCCTGTAAATTAAGATCATGAATTGCAGCGCACACGCGGAATACGAAGCCTAGTATTGCGTAAATTGGAAGACAATCTCATTAAGTGCATGTTGGAAAGTGTTTGAACAGTGCCATGCATTTACTGATATTAAAAAGAAGTCGTTCAATATCCGCACATTTATCACAATAGAGTCCAGCAGTCCAGTCTGCTTTGTGATTTGAAAATATGTTCGGATGTACACGCACCGCTGTGGAAGGACAGGCCACTGCCACCAAAGACGCAAACACTACAAACGTGCATATATTACGAAAAGAAGATGGAAAAGACAAAGAAGAAGACTCGAGGGTGCGGGGGTAAAAATACCGACCTGTTTTATTTTTTCCTCGAACTCTCCATCAGTTGTCGTCGTCTTTCCTCGTGGCATATCTTCGTTTCCAGCGCATTCACAAAACAAACGGGCCATATCGACCAGTTCGTACTCGCACCACGGGCAGCCAGGCGATGGGCGCAGCTGGGCCACACGCGGTGCAAATGGTAAGGGTTGGTGAAAGTGGCCGTTTGAAGCCGCCTCAGGTTTACCGTTCGACCTGCCCAGACGCACGTGGGGTTCCGGATACTTCTTCTGGGCTATCCTACAGTCTCCCAGCACCTCGTGGTAAGTCGCCGGAAACCCTTCGGCATCGCAGTAGGCATACCTCTGGTTCCTTCCTCCTACTGCGAAGACTTCGGTGGCCGCAACAACGCAGGTGGTGGTGGCGGCAATAGCATCGGCGCCGGAGCCGTGGCCTCCAGCGCCGTTCCTCCGCCGGGGCCCCCTGACAACAGCGGCAGTGGCTGCTCCACGGGTGAGGGCGTCGGGGCTAGTAAGTTGTCTTGCAAAGGGGTGGGCGTGCTCGTTGTGGTTAGGCCGGGTGCTGGTGTGCCTTCGGTCATTGGCATTGCTGCTGTTGTTTTTACAGCTGTTGGTGTTGATAGCGGCAATGTCCCCCATGTGCGCGGGGAACTACCTGAGGGTCTTGTACATAATCGTGCCTGACGCGAAGTCCCCGCCCTTGGCCTTGATCATGCGAGCAATCTCCTCGGACACCAAGCCTTTGGTATAGTTCCGAATCGCTGGTTTGGAGTCGCTGATAATCAAGGTGTCTTCGGCGCCACATTGCAGTACCGCGTAGGCTATGGCCATCTCTACCGCACCTTCGTCTGACCGCAGCATCGCCGATGCCGTGACCCGGACCTTTCCCTTCGTATACACGACCGTCATTGAGAAGACAAGTGTCGCCGCCGTCGGGCGGACTTGTCCTTGATGTTGCCGCTGGCGATGCTGCCGTTGTTGTCGTAGCAGTAGTAGCAGTAGTTGTGGTGAAGGGGTTGGTGCATCTAGCTCGTCTCGCACGTTCGGTTGTAGTGGTGGTGGTTATGGTCGTCCCCCCGTCAACGGCGGGCCGTGGATACCTGGCCGCATCGACGAAAAGGATGCTCTTTCGTCTTCCGTGCTCCTTCAGGATCGCTACCACTCTGCCTTTGTGTTGTAGCAAGGCGTGCAACGTGCGTATATTCCTGGGGATGTTTTCTGTCAGCATTACCTCCCTGACTTCCTGTAATAATCTTTCCTGCAGTCCCCGCGCTTCGTGCTATCGAATACCGAGAAGGTCGAGAATGCGTCTTGTCGTTCTGGTGACCGACAGCGTCTTGACCTGTGCGGTTCTCTGCGCCTCGGCGATGTCGTCAAGCATGTTGTGCACGCCCAGCTCTAGGAGCCTATGGGTTTCCGTGTACTGGGTCACACACAGGGCTGTCTTGAATGCCTTGCGGATCGCCACGTTCAGCTTTTAGGTTTCGCTTTTGTTCCAGTCAGCGCACGTTGGGATGTACTACGTGGCTCGGCGCGTACACATGTATCAACTTAATGACGTTGTGTTCCTTTAGACCTTTCCTCTTTTTACCTACCCGTCGCACAAGGTGCGTGGCGGCGGCCTCTTCTGCAGTCGCGCAACCAGCTCGCTTTCAGCACCGTTCTCTGCCGGCCACAGGCCCAGCACTCGTATTTTGGGCACCTTTGGTATTCTGGTCCCCTCTCTCGTCGAGACGTGGATGCCCAAACGACGGGCATCCACTAGAGCCTGCGGGTGCGGTCCTTTCTTGCGCGGTCGATGGAGCAGCACTTCCGATTTAACGGGACAGCAGGTGACTCCTCTGTCTTCGATGTGCCGCTCCACCTCCCGGACGGCCCACTGTAGCCTGTATTGCATTTCGTGGAAGCTCGTATTCTCAGTGGTTCACACCGTCAAGTCGTCGGCTTAGTTCATGTGATTCATACCCTCGATGGCAACGAGACGCAATAGTGGCCCGACCATGAGGAGGTTAAAAAGAAAAGTATGGTGGAGAGCACAAAGCCCTGCGGCGTCCCCGCACCCCGCATGCCAAGCGTTCATGTTGGGGCCTCGTCAATCTTGACCGTCTTCTCGCTCCCGTTCAGGAAGCTGGTGACGTACCGGTGGAGCCTCGCAGCGAGATCATGTCGAGTGATCTTGTCCAATATGACCGTGCGTTTGCTTCCCTCAGTTAGTAAAGGCCTTCAGCAAGTGCTGCCCTGCCTCCACCACACACCGACCAGAAACAAATCCACGCATCTCCACGAAGTCAATCATGACGAGTGGGCGAAGCTCTGGGTATCGTATCGGTGAGTAACCGTACGTTACCCGAGCGTTGCCCCATATAATGTTAACTGAGTGACATAAAGTGTATATTGAAATGTAAATTTATTTCGCCTTCCAGTCGTCTTAGGCAATTCAAAGAAGATTTTGAAAATTGCGGGAGTGGAGTGGGGGGATATGACTCGAAAGTGAATCCAACAACCCGTCATCTTACCGGTGGCAAGATACTATTTTAATATGGGTAATTTGTTGGGACATATAGTGCTCGACGTGTGCCTTTGTGTTACAGGTTTCCGTGAGAAGCGTCAACATCTAGGCACATTTTAGTAGAAATCAACTCATCAATACTCTTCTCGATAGGTTATTTTCGCCGGGAACAGCGATTTATTATCTTGTAATTTGCCTATGTCTACGTTGAAGTCTTTTGTAAAACCTTTTTGTGTTTCACATACGTTCCGACTATAGCAACGGTTTTATACCGTGACCTCAACGGAAGACAAGGCTAGGTCCTAAGAAGCTTTGCTCCTGAAAATTGTCCACTACCGACCTGCCCACGACACATCCGTCACTACTCAAAGTGGACAAAGTCGGTCCAACTCGCAACGGTTTTCTATAAGCAGTAAAAACAATTCGGAATTACCTACTAATATCATATTGCTTCGATTGACCAGAATGAATGGAATATACTGAATTTTTCGTTAATCAGGTTTAATGATTAGTCCTGATTATATTGAAAACTTGAGAAGTACACACATAATTATCAATATCTCAGTGTGGTATATGTAGGGATGTTCAAATCATATTTAACTGTGCTGTTTTCAACAACTTCATAATTGCAAGTTCATTTTTCCGCCTGATTTATCGCTGTCCCTATCGAGCTCTCTCACGTCACGATACAACGGACAAACTCGACCGTTTCAGAACAAGTAGGGGAAGCCTTATTAAAGACGCCTCACTCAGCTGCAGTGCACACATTAACGCGAAGGCGCTGACGTGGCTGGCAGTCAGAGTTAGCTCATGCAATGTGAAATGAAATCCTAAGGTCGTGCGTAAAGTGCGCTGTAAATCACAATTTTTACAATCCTCAGTTTCCAAACGTCGCCAATGCGGCGTTTCATATGACGCCACGAGGTTGCGCGACGTGTCTGTCTGAATGAGGGTGTTTCGAATTCAGTGCCACCACCTCCAGGAGCAAAGGGGTGGCATATTTTGCCCAGGTAAATGTCATACTGGGCCCAAGTCTTGGCGCGGACGTCGCCTCTTAAATCATGCACATAGACGTGCGTGCGAAACTGCAGATATAAAACTAACGGACACATTACATTCGAAGCGTCCGCGATAGCGCGCGTCTGCATGCTCCGAACAACCTGGTGGTTCTCTCGAAGTTGTTGCCATTCTAAAACTTGCTAACGTGAGTACTTCTTGATGCTAGCACTAGGCAGCCTCGCTGTCAAACGAATCATAACACAATGCTTATACTGTTTTCATATGCACTCACCCTCTTGGTAGACCAAACGGCTCAGTCCTCTTCCAGCGTTCAAGCTCCCACACGCATGCCAATGTGAAAGGCATATGCTTTCGGTCTCCCCACGTGGGCAATCTCCCGTGGTCTATGACGGCGTCAATTTCTCGCTGTACTCGCCGCTGAATATCGTTTTGTCGTGCAGCAAACATCACCATGTGCAATTGCATCGAAATGCTTGGGCCGTCAATGCCTCCCATGAGAAATTCCTTGATGTTGCCCACCAAGTAGCGGTCTGCAATGTGTCGTAAATCAAGGTCAGTTGTAGCAATAGTAATGTTTATAGCTCTCCAAACTTGGTCATATGCCTTCGGTCTTGAGAACAGTAGCTTTTGAGACACATCATTGCGCCTATGATCTGTACAGAAAAAGAAATTCATGAGAATAGTAGCTACTACGCCTCTCTTTCCTTGACTGGGTGATCTTAGGCGACATTTTGCCGTCGAACCAGTTCTCGATAGCATCGCAGATATATTTTGACCAATTGCCTGGCTCCGTTTTCTTGTCAAAGAGGCAGTCTATTGGTTACTAGTACGGCAAGCTAGGATAGTTTGTAAGAATGCATATTAGAGCAGGTAACGCAAAAATACGAAGACACAAGCCAGGAACATCTACGCGAGACGAGTGCTAACTTGTAACTAGATTTTAGTTTCGGAATCCTAGAAAGAACAATTCATCCCACAATAATTAACATAACGCCACAACGTCTTGATCGGCGCTTACTACAAAAATGATAAATGCAAATGGCAACGCACCCAGAACACGCTAAAAACTGAAAGCAACGAATTAGGGGCACGCATGCTCAGACTCGATACTTTTTCACGCGGAAAGCGTAGGTGCCAGGTTAGCCTTAAGAAAAGCGAACTCACTCGAGTGTAGGCACAGGAAAAGCTGGCTGATACACACGAGATCATAAAATTTTAATCAAAAAAGCTTTCACAATCTCTCTAGGGCACGTTATTGCGGTTCCGGGAGAACACTGCTATTTCAGTTAAAAGCGGTTCACACATATTGTAGCTGACTGGGCTACAATGTGTATGCATACCAAAATTAACAGCGCATTTATAGGATGCTCGTGTCAATAAAATTTTCAGTTAGAAGTCAGCGCTTTTCCGTGTGTTTCCTTTGTGTGGCCGTCCGTTTTTCGCGCTGTTAATTTTAAGGTTCACACACGCACTGCCGACAATACATTGCGAGACATTATTATGGTGAACCTTTGAGAGAGCTGGCATGCTCTCTGAGCCTAATGTTCAAATATCTGCCCTTCTGGCCGATGTATTTACGTCCACATGAAAAATGAATACAATAAACAGCTTGGCATGTGCAAGAAACAGTGGATGGTCATGTTTGTGGCTTGTGTCTTCGTATTTTTGCGCTACCTGCTCTAATATGCAGTCTATATGGCCTTCTGTAGAAATTCCAAGAACATTTCTTTCCCTTGCCGAGCCGTTCTCCCAACCAGCTCTGACTAGACAAGTGCTTACGGACGACTGGGGACCGGGGACGTCTACACTTCATAAAAATGTAGTTCTCTGCAATGTCTTTGTTATTTCAGCTGACAGGTAGGACACATAACTAGGGACGTTCAGCGCAATAACACGGAGGCACAAGAAAGAGACGCAGACAACACAAGCGCTAACTTCAAACCACGTTTATTTGGCTGAATATCGTTTTGTCGTGCAGCGAACACTGATTTACTGGATTTTTTTTCTGTATGTTTTGTCATTGCTGGATAACACGGGCGGGATTCCCTGTTTAGTTGATGATTGTGGGCGTGTTCTTGATAAAACGTCACGTTTTTTGTAGAACTACATTTGTAAGATAGTGAGGCGTGGGTTTGCTGCGATTAGAGTTAGTATACATCCATGTGTGTTCCCCAAATAAACGTGGTTTGAAGTTAGCGCTTGTGTTGTCTGCGTCTCTTTCTTGTGCCTCCGTGTTATTGCGCTGAACGTCCCTAGTTATGCATCTTTACCAACCCGCCCAACTCGCCGCACTTGTCAGGTAGGACACTACATGCGTGCCTCTTGTCATCGTCGAGGAGCAACAACGGCATTTCTATTGGCCCAACAATTCCTGACATTCCTCGCGCAAGAAGAGGAACGTTTCCAGCTCTGGTGCATCCCTTCGCGAACATTCAGGTTAAGGTGAATAGTGCGGCAATAACCCCCCCCCCCCCCCGTATTGCAGCTACGAAATTTTCATGATATTAGGCAAAGAAAACATGCCTTATTATGTTCTGCTGTTCAACTTTGCGTCACTTTCTGCATTGCCTATCAAAATAGCTCTATTTTCTAACTATTTTTATTGCTATACAAGCCTTAAAGGGAGAGGAAGAGAGCAGGGCGGGTCGGGGAACAAACGGGTGTTAAGATATCATAGTTGAAATCTATAAGAACAAATGGACATGGGCCGGGCACGTAGCGCGTATGTAGAATAACCGCTGGTTATTATTCGTAACTGGCTGCATTCCAAGAGAAGGAAAATGCGCTAGCGGGAGGCGGAAGCTTAGGTGGGCCAATGAGATTAAGAAGTTTGCGGGTACAACTTGGCAGCAGCAAGCACAGGATGAGGTTGAATGGCGGAACATGCGAGAAACCTTCGTCCTTCAGTGGACGTAGTCAGGCTTATATTGATGATGACAAGCCCTCTGAAAGAGCGAGGACGGTTTGACACTTAGAAATTTGGGATCCATGCTTCCTAAACGAGCTGTGAATGGAACTTACGCTGATAACTGGAGTCTTGCTTTCTCGTTGATTCGTGTATCTTCTCCATGTATGCTTTTATGAAATTTCTTTCTCCGCTCGCTTGAACATGGCTGCCCATTTCCTTTCTGTAATACAGGGAGAGTTCATACGCGGCAGGTGGTATACAAATCGTTCATATCTTCAACATTCTGCCCACAAAGCTACTATAACCCGATTCTTGCTGTAACAAAAGGTTAGGACTGAAAATGGTCAGCCTAAAATTATTGTCATCATAGTGATAAAAAACAACGAACGAGTATCGCCCGGTTGTAAAATGTGTGGGAATGGTAACTACCAGTGTTTTTGCTGTAAATGTAATTCATTAGAGTGCAGTTGGGATGATTATTGAACCCTTATTGATGGCTTATACCGCATGAAAAGTGGTGAATGTGTGTGGTGTTTTATGGCGCATGCACTATGTGATGGCAGAGCTCCACGTCATGGGACTAGAGCACATGAAAAGTAAGATGTTTACGAAATATGTGTTGATTTGGGCCACAATAGCAGCTTTCGCCACGTATTAATTAGCTTTGAACGACCAGTGCATCACGCCCCTCCAGCATTATGGTCCACTCTGTGGAGTATTTGGCAGCCGGCATGTTGTAACGTACCCAGCCTCAAGAACGC